>SOPF01027071.1:0-151431 GCA_012979155.1 Hypericum perforatum | reverse complement strand
TTACGTTAATTGTGTTATTAGCGTTAATTTTGCGACAAAAACCAACAGTCGGGTTATATTAAGTAGTAAAAGTTGCTATGAAATGGCAACCTGTGGAAGGCGAGAGCAGTGGCGAGGCCGCAAATTCCGCCACCTACGATGACGATCTCATGATCTTCGTAGCTCTCCATTTCTCTCTCTCTCTCTCTCTCTCTCTCTCTCTCACTTCTTGCTTTTGAAGTTGAGTTGTGATGTTGTGTAAATACGAGGCCGACGAGGCATGCACTTAAATACACGTACACAGGGGTGCAAGCGGCAAGCCAACCTCCCCAAATTATCTTCCGTTTACCCTTGAATGGGTAAATAAAGGCGGCGCATTTGTACTTAGCAAAGAGCAAGGTGCCATTTTGTTTGAAATAACAAAAAATGTAAATAAAAAACTATGTTGATACATTCTGTAGAAACCATTCTGCCTAAAAGGTGACATGTCGACCAAATTCTGATTCCGCAAAAACAAAAAAGGTGGCAGTCAAGGTCAAATCCGAGTTCAATGGTTGGAACAAATTGGGCGCCTGTTCGTCAAACATGTAGGAAAGGACAATCCATTCTAGATAACATAACAACAATTTAACTGATGTAGGTCAAGCCAACGATAGTCACGTCTTGAGATGCACCTTGGGATGTTAATTCCTTGTATTAGTAAACAGACAAATATCATAACTCCCCAAAATTCAACATGATATTATCTTTATTAACAATCCAGTTCAACTCAATTTTTTAATATTTTTTTTTTACTTATCCACATACACAATCTGCAGTCCAATCTCACTCTCATTTTTTTATATAATTTATTAGTGACACAAAACTATAGAGTAATTAAGTAGTACACTTAAACCTAAGCTCAACTAGTCCACGATATTGGCAATCGAGAGGAAGCGCCCACTCATTCGTTGACTAGTGGATCACTCGGACCACCTAACTCTAGCCTCAAGGTAATCCGCTAACCAAGCTAGATAGGTGCCTACCGTAGTCCCCATGGATTCCAATTCGCATTCTGCCAAATTTATTAAAAATCGGTACTCAATAACTCATATTTAAAATTTTCAACTCAAATTTAATTTTAAACAAACTGAATACAATTTATGTTCATTACAATTCTAATTCGTTTGAATTTCACCATGATCACCCTACACACGTTTTTTAAAGAAAAAAATTAAAGACATCTTGATACCCAAAACGTCCCACATTATTTAATATCCTCAAAATATCACATCAGAAAGTCAATTATACCCCGCTTGCATTCTCCCTTCTCCTTCATCTTCCCCTCCGTCTACGACAGATCCTCCCTCTTCCCCTACCTCTTTTCATATATAACAAAATAAATATCATCCCTGATGTAAAAAGCTAGTCCAAGTACCTGTTAATTGTTATCCACGTAATAGGAGAGTTGAAAATGAGAATGTGACATGAGAGTTGAAGAAATTCAATGCACTAGAAAAATATTTAATTTTTATATGAAAAATTGGAGATACAAATTAGATAGAAAGAAGTCACGGAGGATTTTATGAGATATTTTACTATCCCTTCTGAGCTTCATCTCCTATAAAAGGGAGAGCTCACCTTGGTAGTTAATCATCCACAAAGGTTTAGAACTCCAAGTAGTGAATTTAGAGAGACAAATAATCTGAGTATTTTTGGTACTTAGCATTGACTACGAAGATAATTTCCAAGTTCAGAGGAAAAATTGAGGTAAAAATGGATTCTCACATCCTATAATTAAAACCCATTAAAACAAGGACAATCACCGCCTATAATTACAAATAACTGATTCTTTCAAAGTTGATGGGAAATTGAAACACCTAAAATAAAAATAATTCATTCATTACTCACCATATCCGAACTATGATCAATATTCTATTGCAAACTGATGAACATATTTATGTACTCAATGAACTAATTATCGTTAATGACTATGTAAATATCGACTCATCTTTACCTTAAAGCATATGTTTCAGTTAAAATCATCTCGTAGCCGATCGACCGCGTTGTGAGGAAGCGGTGGAGTATTGTACTTTAGAGTGGACAAAAGCATGACTGGTGAAGAGAAAACACACAGTTAAATGCTTGGAATTAAGTCTGTGTAAAAAAAAGAACACTATATTTAATCTTTATCTTATCATATGTAGCATATTTTTTTAATTAGTTTTATTTGTCCATGCACAGAATTTTCTTTAATCCCGTGTAGCTACTTAATAATAAAAGACTCATAAAACCACAACCTTGGGAAAATATATTTTTCACGTACAAGTTATTAACCAATCAATCCTCCTCGCCACAAACCAGTTAAACACCACACCACACAACAACAAACGGATCGAACCGGAATTAAAAAAAAAAAAAGAAAGACAGGACAAGGCGAGCGAGCGAAAGAAAAGAGTAAAGGTGAAAAAGAGACAAGGGGAAGGGGGTGTGTGCGATGGCGGATAAGGTGGACGTGAACAGCAAGTGGGACGCGTGTGTGGATCTCACGGTCCGTCGGTTTGTGTACTCTTCCCTCGGCGGCGCCTTCACTGGCCTTCTCTTCTTCCGTCAGTTCCTCTCTCTCTCTCTCTCTCTCTCTCTCTCTCTCTCTCTCTGTTTCGCCGCCCCTTTTTATGTATTCCTTCCTTCCTTCCTTCCTTTTGGGGATTAATTGCGATACGATATGCCCAAATTGGTTGGCTGTTTCGTCTTTTGTGTTTAATTTTTTATTTCTGATTGGGGATTACTTGTCTTTTGGACATTAATTCGGTTTTAGGGTTTTCTGGGTCTGTGCCAGTTTCGTTTACATTTGTTGGGAATTAGAAAATCCACAAACCCATTACCTTAATGTTTTGATATCTGAGCTGGTTGATCCCGTGTCCATTGTTGTGTCCTCGTGGCTCCCCATTTCTCGCATGTTGCTAAAGTCAAAGTCCGTGCAATCTTTGACCTGATGGGTCTTGTTTAAGAGTAGGTGTAGAGTTTTCTTGAGTGCTGCTTGATTGCTTGTTTCATTATTTTGAATTGATTCCGAGTGGATATGGTTATTTGTTGGGCTCTGAGCACCCTTCCTTGGAGGGAAGAAAACTGGATCTCTGCTCTCATATCTTGCTTGACGTAATTGTTGGGTGCATTGGAATGTGTCATGTGGTGTCAAATGCAGAAAGCATTGTCACAAACTGTGTTGATTTTTGGGGCAAGATAGATTTATGCTTTTGATGCGCTCCCAGGTTTGGCTTGTGTCATCTTCCTTTTCTGTGGAAGCTGAGCTATAAGTAAAACACACGCCCGCCCGACTTGCTTTGTTTTGGTTTTTTTCTCCTGAAGGTAAATAAGCGAGGCAGTTGGTTTACGTGTTTTTGCTTGTACCAGGGAGCCCGGTGAGTCGATGGGCAGCTGTAGCTTTTGGTGCAGGTGTTGGCATTGGATCAGCATACTCAGATTGCTCTCGCATTTTTGATGAACCTCCTGCAGCTCAAGCACCTCATTCTCAGGTTGGGGGAACAGTCTATGTGAATATATCGTAAATCTGTTATCTTTTCAATGTTTTGTTGGAGAACTATGTAGTTCTGTTCATGTTCCTCTTTTGGATTCCCCAGTACAGCTTCTCTGTTCTATCTTTGTGGCTAACTTTGTGCAACACTCGCATGTCAGATTAGATTGTCACTGTGTGCATTTGATAGGGAAACATGTTTGTTAAATGCAATAGGATCTCGTGTAAGGATTGTATTTCATATGGTTTTTATTACTGCGTCGGCTCAATTGATTACTTATGGCTTTCCAGATAAGTGAAGCATGTTTGACCAGCCCTTAGTGGTAATGGATGCAAAGTTTGGTTAGTGACGTCGAAGGGTAAAACTTTATGGTGAATACGGAAGTTTTGGAAGTATTAAAGGCTGGTAACCTGTTGTGATAAAATGTTATTATAGAATTGCTCGTGATCAAAACTTTGAAAACGTTGAGGATGACTACAGAAATTGGCAATTAGCTCAGTGTTAGTAGTAAGGGACCCATGTAGTTTGCAAAATTGATCTGAAAAGGCCCTAAACCCTAAACTTTGTGCTAGTCTTATGGTTGTAATTTTTTGCTTCAATACCCTTCTAAAAAATTAAGTACAACAAAGTAAAATAAATAAATAACAGGGCTAGTGCTTGTGGAGAGATACTGGAGGTTACCGAGGGGCTGGGACAAGGCCGGCTGTGATGGATGAGCACACCATCTTAAAGTTGCCTGACACGCCTTTCCTCGCATTTTTTGCTGTCCCAAACTTGTTGCTTTGCTTTAGGTTCTCAAGGAGCATATTTGTCATTTCCTCACTATTATATGTAGAACTGTTGCCTTGTCAATGATACTAGGATCATGTTGGAACAATCTGCAACATTTTAGAAGTTAAAATTGCTGGTGTGAAGCACACAGCTTTTGGCATGTTGTGATTTGGGCAGGATGCTCTTTGAAATTTATTAGTTTTTGCAATTTCTGTTCTATCCTGAACGTGCACAACTTATCTTTTGCAGTTTTTTTCGGTCATCAGTCTAATTCGCTTTTCCTTCCTCTGCATGTAAAGTGTGAAGCACATAGCTTTTGGCATGTTGTGATTTGGGCAGGATGCTCATTAAAATTTCATGTTTTTTGCAATTTCTGTTCTATCCTGAACGTGCACAACTTATCGTTTTCATTTTTTTCAGTCATCAGTCTAATTCATCTTTTCCTTTCTCTGCATGTAAAGTGAGTGACCTGCAATCAATCAGCCATCTCAAGTATCTACAGTTTTAATATCTTTTACTACAAATTGGCTTTCTAGATTAGCTTGATCCATTTCCTAATTGCTCGTCATGCCTCATCTCAATGCATAATGTTCATTATTTCTACTTGTTATGGTTGTATAAATAAATGATCTATTCAGTTCTTTTTTCATACGTATTACTTATGTCCTCTTACCTTCTTTTCCTTGGCAGGATGCGCATCAATGACTTGTTCTTTTGAGACGCCAACGATTTCAGCTCGGCTTGCAAAACCAAGATTGTTGAAATGAGATTGTTGCTGGCTTTTCCCTCCCCTTAAAATCCCTTTTGAGATGTGCGTGGTTCAAGAATTGTTCTTGACTAATACGTAGTTAAACCCCGAGTGCGGTTTTCATCTGCATTTTGCTGACCTCTCTTGTAATATGATCATGGCACAGTTTTTGCAGGGGATTAAATAATATCTGTTATTGAATCAAGAGGTGTTTACTTGGTTTCATATATTTTCTTCTTTGCTCCATCTTACGGGCAACGTTACATTTCTCAAATGGGCAAAGGTGGACTATGGAATATGGTATGGACCCAACAAAAGAATTTCGTTATTTTAGGATGTTATAGTTACGCCCTCTGATTCCCAACCAATTTATATCTAATATAAAATCTTAAAACGTGAGGATACCAATGGGTGTAGTAGGATCATGTGAGAAGTGTCTTTATAGACCTGTTGGACTTAGAAAATTGGACATCTAACAAAAAGAAGAAATTCAGATATCAATAGTTATTACTTTTACGAAGAAGCTAACAATTTGGACAAGCACGTTTTGTGTAAGAACATATACACCAGAAAGCCTAATGACTGGTTTGCTGCACTTACTTCTGTGCAATCAAACCATCATACAACCAATTTCTCAAGATCAGAAAAGCCTTCTCAGCATCTTCATCCTCTTCGGGGGACCCAGGACGGTGGACGAAGCCATGACCTCTTCCCTCGAAAACTACGACTTTTGATCCGTCGATCTTCTTTTCCATGTCCTGCAACAGGCCAACCGAGCAAAGCGGATCATTACCGCCCGAAACGAACAGCACAGGGACCTTGACGTTGGAGGCCAGAGATGGGTCCATCCTCGTCCCGTAAAACGAAACGCCAAGGCCGAAAGACGATCTCGTATCTTGTGATAGCAGCTCTATCACTCTGCCTCCTCCAAAGCAGAAGCCGATGACAGCAAACTTGGTTGAGATGCCAGCTTCTACGAATTCATCAGCCATATATTTTGCTGAGGTAGTAATGTCATTCCCTACTTTATCCAGTCCTTGAATCCAATTGTCAAGCATTGTCATCGGCCGTTCCTTTGTCCACGGGTCGCCTCGAAACATGTCGGGAACTAGAACACTGTAATTCGGATTAGCAAATGGTGATGGTTACATGCATATGCCAGTTAGAGTACTAATGGTTAGAAATGTACTTGTAACCATTGCAGGCAACGCGATATGCAAAATCTCTTGTCGAGGAATCTTCGTATCCAAAAATATCGGACAGGAGAAGTATGCCAACGCCATTGTTGTTTTTGACTGCAGTGAGGAGGTAGGCGTTGATTCGGTCCGAGTCCTCACCGATGGAAAGCTCCATGCGATTCACCAACTCGCATTCCTCCTTGGCCTGATTAGTAACCTTTACAACAGTAGCAGTAGGGGCATTGTCGCGGAAGAAGTATCTTCGAGGTTTCTGATTGCAGTTTCTCTGGAAAGGCACTGAAGGTGTGCAGTTAATAGAATTAAACTATTTTGATACCAAATTGTAACCGAAACAAGTCCACTGCACGCACAACAGATCGGTCTAGTCGGAGAGAATACCACATCGGAAAAAACAAGTAGGTTGGGCAAGCTTATAAGTACGAAAGATCTATCTAACTATTGGCTTAAGGATTTGGGCTGAATATGAAAATTCTAACAGCCACCACAAGTTTCCGGAGTAATTGGCATTGCACTAAATCTTCCACGCTCATAAACCAGCCCACCACACTAACAACTAGCAATGTAGTAAATTAGGAAAGTTCGATATAAACCACAGCCAGCAGCTAGATGAAAGACATGAATGTACTTACGGAAAGAGGCATAGGGAGAGTGGAAGAGGAAGACGACATAAAATGGTAATGATGATGAGCAAGTAGAGGAGGCCTTGTCAATGTCATGCTACTACAAACTGGGCTTGAGAATAGCCTCATTCTCTCTAACTCTCTCTAGAGCCCCTAGCCTTTTGTTTCCTCCTTCAACGTGTTTCCAAAGGTTTGCAAAGCTGAAGCTGATAATGTTATAGGACGACAACGAGGAGTAAGAAGATGAGATATTTTTCATGTGGGGACATTAATTATGATCCCCAAAATATCTGGCCACCGTTGCATCTCACAAGATGATTCTTTTTCTTTTAGTTTGGAACAAGAGATCGGGGTGGACCAAATATAATTCACTATAAAAAGACAAATAGTATGATTTTTAAGATTAAGATATCCATATTGTACTCAACTCAACTCTGCTACAAAGCTTGTTGTGTCAAAGTCTTACAATTGCTCGTGTCTTTCTACTTTTGTCCAAATGTCAACATTATTTTGCAGTTCTAATATTTTTGGAGACAAAAGACAATAGACATTAGTTAAAAATACCATTTATGTCAAAGCCATACAATTGGTTAAGGCATAGTTACTTCAATTCTTGCTCACATCTCATTTTACTTTCGTCCAAATCCTCAATTTGGGCTTCTTAAGATTCATGGAGTTCATATTTCTCTGCAGTTTTTGTCCCCAGAAAAAAAGGAATAAAACTAGGAATCGTATACCCTGTACAAAGTTGTTTACAACAAATATATGGCTACTCATCCATCACCCACGAAGCATTGTTTCTATGATACTTCTACTGCCTCTGTACACTACATTAAGCAAGAATTACCAGAAAACGCGGTAAGTTAACAAGACAACCTCCAGACGAACCCAGGAAGCAAGTTCCATGGCTTTATTTGATGTCTAGTGCCTGAATAGCAAGTTTGGCCGCAAGTATGGAGATGTTTTCGTTTACTCTTTCTAATGAATCATGTAATCTCTGAGACGTGTCTTTCAGTTCCATTGCTTGTAGCTTCTGTGTCTGCAGCTTAAACAACTCTGAAGGAGAAGACCCTGTAAAATGCAACAGACTTGAAAGTCAATTGATTTCGACTGACTTGAAAAATCACAATGAAAAGTATACCTCGCCCGATATAATTAGATACGACCCAGTACTTTTAGCGGCAGTAGTTATTCTACAAACTGTTAAAAAAATCATCGACATACTGCAGAGCAGAGAGACGCTAACCTGAAACAGGTTGAAGAGCAGAAAACGATATACGCTCATCCATCGACGGAATGAAAGCTTCGTCACAGCCAACAAGTTTGTCTTCCTCGGCCCATGTCAGAGAATTCAGGATACGAGTCTGCAACAATGCATCCTTTGGAGCCTAATGACAAGACTCCACCTTGATAAGTACTTTACAAAGATACAAAGAAGCATACACAAAACAGCACATAGAGTAGCTAGTACCTTCAATTTGATTTCTAGGTGATTCAAACTGTAAACGGCCTCTTTAACGGATTTAATTTTTGCCGTTATTTCACTCGAATCCTCACGAACCCTGTCGCGAACAGGTATCACTTCACCTCTTAGGTAAGGAGCTGACTGCAGAATTATAGGACATATGAGGAAAAAAAAAGATGTAAAGGAAAAGAAAACAGCACAAATGTATCAGTTGTAGCAGCCATCTGCTTAAACACCTGCAGAAATTTCACGAGTTTGACACGACCAATTCCCCTTATAGAGACTAATGCTCCGATTTGTAGACGTTCAACCTGCAGTGCAGAAGTCGAATTAGACGAGGCAAAGTAAATTCAAGAGCTGTGGAAATAGGCATAAAATCCCTGAACTCACATTCTCTATGACAACCAAGCAGCCATATCTAGCAGCAAATGAAGCTTCTGCACCTGAGCTGCTGAGAAGTATTGGATCCAACACAAAATGGACAAAAAGCTTCTTGCTAACCAAAGACTGCAACGGAATATAGAAGAAGAGACATAAACTGAGATAGCAATCGAGTAACAGTAACACAGCGAGTAAGAGACACGAAAACTAGCTACCAGCAAAGGCCATTGCTTCTGTCCGGAGAGAGAGACAATCCGTGGCAGGTTCAACCAAACAACTTGAGATATGATACAAATTCTTAATGTCCGACACAATGAGGCATTCTTTGCTACTAGCTGAGTAAGTCTTGTATGGCTTTTGAAAAAAAAGTCACGTGCGGCTATGACTCAAAAAGCATGGAATTTGAGCAATAAACCGGAAGCGAACACTAGGCCAAAGTTTTTACAGGCTCAACAAGTTTAACAGTTTTGAAGTGGGATTCTTTTCAACACGCCCCTCAAACGAAACCCATCGGGCTGAAGATTGCAAGGGTTTCACACTGTCTCTCGTGCGAGCACAATGGTCCATGAGTCTCGTTAGAGCAACTAGTTCTAATATCCTACCCAAAACCTTAAGGCGGTGAGTAGGTGAATCTTCCAAACTTATAAATAGGCCAACACACTTGCACTCCCGACGTGGAATTCTCTCCAACAGTGAGGACAACAATGACAACAAGATTAACTCACAACAAGAAACTCCATATCGAACCTAAAAACTTAAAGATAATGAGTTTATGAATTTTCACGCATAAGCAAGTAAACCAAAAGGGTTAAGGGTAGAGTATACTTGCCTCCTCAAGTAGAGCCAGATACCTCGCTTCAAACAGATGCAGTTCCTTACTCTCCGTTGGAATCATAATCTAAAAAAAAACAGAAACAAAATCATAACTACGGAAAGAAAGGGATTAAATATAAAACTTTTTGGAATTGAACTGGAACTGAGGATTGGATTGGACCTCGTTGACAGAGAAAGGAAGAAGTGGAAGAACAAGAGAGCTCCCCGGGGGCACCAAACGGCACCGTCCGGTGGGCCTAAGCGGAAGCTCGGAAGTGAACAGCGAACGGGTACCCAGTTTAAGGTTCCGGGTCCGGAACACGAATGGGGAATGGACGAGATTTGGAAGTAGCCTGGAACTCATGGGGAAAAATAATCAACCAAAATTACAAGGACACTATTCTTCTTCTTTTCTGAAAAATCTCGGGGGAAAGGGAAAAGAAAACAAGAGCGAGAGGAGGAGAAAAGATAGAATTGGCGGGCGGGCGGCCCAGTTTAACGGCTAATAATAAAGAGACTCGTGCAACTATATTATCTATTATTTTCATAACCAACGCGCAGTTGTGCACTGATATCAGGACTATATTTGGAAGGGCGAATTAAGGTTCGATCTCCTCATAACGGTGTTGGAAGAGGTTTAAAATTTTAATCCTGGGACTCGCCTCGAACAGGATTAGTCAGCCCCGTTAAAAGTTCATAATGGGCTGGGCGGATACCTAGATATTCACAAAAAAAAATCTATTATTTTCAGAAATAGAACTAGCAAATTGTTTAGATCAGTTTTTATCTCAGTTGATGACCAAAATACCCCTTTTTATTTTAATTTCTTGAATACCCACGTTAAACAATTTAATGTATCCCATAAAAAAAATTAAACTTGGTTTTTTTTCATCCTTTCTTTTATTGGGTAGGATTTTAGAGTCTCTTGTTTTTTTATTATAGGGCACGCATATCATGTTATGATTGTTTTTATCCTAAAGGGTTTATGTAATGAACATATTAGTTTTCTATATGTGTTACTATAATTAAAAGTGGTCGAGTGATCTTTGGTACAACGACACAAGGGTGGAGAGGGATTTGGGAAGTCCAAGTTCGATTTCTGGCATGTTGTAATAGAATATGTATTAGAATAAGTATTAGAATATGATCTAAAAAAAATACAATTAAAAGTGAATTTGGTTTAGTTATTTTGTAAATTTGAAACAAATAAAAAAGCGTCCTGATTTTGATCCTCCATTCTTACCGGCTAAGGAAGAGAGAGAGAGAAATAATAGAAAGGAAGAGGGAAAATAACGAAGAAGAAAGAAACCGCCACCGACATTGGCACACTAACTCTGAAGCAGAGTGGGGAAATGGAGGGGCCACCGGAGAACGACTGCTGCTCAATATGCCGTGGCCGATTCAAGCTCCCCTGTCAGGCCAACTGCTCCCACTGGTTCTGCGGTACGTCGCTCCCTTTCATATATATGATCTCCCAAGATTAAACGTTATTGACCGAAAGTAGGATCGGGATGAATGACACCTGGGAAATTCATATATATTATTCTTTTGATTGGTCGAAAGTAAAATCGGGATGAGTGACACCTAGAAAGTTTTCCGGGATGCATGCGAATAAAGACAAAACACGTTGGAAACGATCTTAGTTCGTGGAGACAGCCCGTGCTCTGTATATTAACAAGTCTCCTTTTTTTCTTTTTTGGGGTCAGGGGATTGCATTCTGTCCATGTGGCAGCACGGGTCCTCGGTCCGGTCTTGCAAGTGCCCGCTGTGCCGGAGGCAGATCACGCTGTTGGTCCCCGGCGAGGCTTGGACCCGGGAGTGCCATGATCCGGAAGCTTCCCAAGTCATGGACAACCTCCAGCGGTACAATCGCCTCTTCGGGGAGCGGTCCGATGGGCTTCTTCAGGTTTGTTCCCTGTTTCATATCGCAGCATTGTCAAAATGTTTCGGAAAAGTACACTTTAATATCATGTGGTTTCGTAGTTTGGAAGCATACGGTCCCTTCACGCTGACTGGACTGAAAAAAAGTGCGTACACGGTCCCTTCCTTTACTAGGTTGGAAGTAAAAAAACTTCCTGTGAACAATGTAGGAAGTCAGTTCCCCGAAAATATGTTCCGGAGAGAGCGAAACAAACAATTTGAATTATGTTTTGAGACTCTGAAAGGGTGAAACTTGAAAGAGATTTAACATTCTTGAGTTCAGCTGCAATTTTACCAGCAAAGAAGCTTTGGGAAGGACAGCATATTAATCTCTTTTTGAATTTCAGCAGAGGTTTGCTGTAGTTAGGTTCTTAGAAAGGGTTGTGATGTGACTAGAAATGTCTCAGAAACTAATCAAGGATCATAAGATTCGTCACAGCTCAGGAATTTCGTATATAGCTTATTCTCTTTCGTCTGCGTTTAGTATCGGTTTGTTGAATCGTTACCACTTCCTGTCTGCAGAGGGTGCAGGACCTTCCTTTTCTTCTGCGACGACTGATGCGAGAAATGATGGATCCCCAAAGATCCCTTCCTCTCGTCATTAGAGCACGTGTCTACATTGCTGTAAGTATCCAGCAACTATATGCAATTTGGGTTCAATACATTTGTATGTTCATATGGAACCATAGTATTTGGGTTTTTCTGGTGAAAGAATTGCTTTTTCCCTGAGATTTTCTGGATAAGTACTTGTTGACATAACTCAAGGTTTTTGGCTAATGGAAAACTGCAATATCTTTCTTACTCTCTAACCACATGGAAGTGGCTTTGTTTACTCTTGTCTGATTGTTGAAGTTGGTGTGTTGTTAACTTAAATAGAACACCAACTCGATGTGTACCAAAACTTGTAATGAAAGCAAAAGTGATTAAATCGTTGCAATAAGCAAAGCTTTCAGGATTCCAGAGGAGGAACACTTAAATTACTGGTGATGATTCAAATTAACTTCACTTGAATCAGTTTTAAGTCTTGATATTAAATACGTCGTAGTCTTTTGTTCGAGAAAGTTTGACAGAAGTAACTGGCTAATATTTCCAAATTGCATTCGGAAGTTCCCTTGGTGATGTAGCATTTGTATCTTGTGTACGAAATACGAATGATGGTGCTTCTTCTTTAGGAAATATAGTAACTAGAGATTTTTGTTGGCGAATCCCACACCGAGCATCGAAAATGGAAGGTTCTTGTCCAATTTAGGATCCATAGTTTCTAGGGGAAGAAAATAACAGCTTGAAGGTGAATGGGCTAGGACAAGAGGGCTGCTATCTATGGAACCACACGGAGCACGTGTTGGATTTTCTTACAAGTAAAAACTTTATCAACTTCTACAACAAAAATCAACTGACACAAACTACTCTAATTTGATTATTTTGTCTCAGAGGCGCTATTACTTCAGATTGTAGTTTTGTGAATGATCATCATCATCTAATTTACTTGGTATCTAACTATCCTCTTATGAACAAACAGCTGATAATGAGTGCTGCCTACATAATCAGCCCAATTGATATTATTCCGGAAGGTAGTTCTTAATTTCCAAGAGCTTTTTTTTTTATATATAGGATCCATCTCGTTGATGTTTTGTGACCCTGACTTTTTTATGTATGATATTATTATTCTGCAGCAATTGTGGGTGTAGTTGGCCTTTTGGATGATCTGCTCATAGCATTGATTTGCTTTCTTCATGTAGCTGCCATCTACCGCTCAGTACTATACTTTCGTCATGGAGGTGGTTCTTGATAGTTTTTGTATACAAAATTTACATGTTCCATTTTTGGATTCAAGATTTGCAGAATAAAATTTATTCGTTTCATAGAAATTCAAAGTGTTGGTGTCATGGTTTCATTAAAATTATTGATTTTGCAGTGTCACATT
The DNA here is from genome assembly GCA_012979155.1 of Hypericum perforatum. Classification (NCBI taxonomy): domain Eukaryota; kingdom Viridiplantae; phylum Streptophyta; class Magnoliopsida; order Malpighiales; family Hypericaceae; genus Hypericum; species Hypericum perforatum. Next base: position 138,096 of record SOPF01027071.1, on the reverse strand, counting down.
TAATGTTTCGGAATGAAGGGTTTCATCAGTTTTGCCGTTCCAAAATTTCAACCTTGTACACATATTCTATTAAAATGACCAACATGAAAGAGAACAAAAACCTCAAATATGAAATTGCTGATAAATATTTTACGAAGTCAAGTAGATGGCTCTAATTGCTTATTCTTTCTGCTATCCAAAATACAAACATAAAAAATAATAATAAATAAGTGGAGCGACTTTGGTTACGAAGTCGAGTAGATTTTCCGTATTACCTTCGTTAAGCTTGTTATTCATGTTTTATATGACTTTGTTATGCTTATTTTTTTGGTAGAACGTTGTTATGCTTATTTAGGTACAACCATAACAACATAATAAATTAGTGGACTGACTTTGGTTACGTCAAGTATCATTGCATAAAAAAAATACTAATATTTTGAAGGAAGTTTATCAAAAAAAGTAAAAGAAAGTTTGCGAAAAATTAAAGTTGCACTTTTAGTGACTACGAAGATAGAAAAATATAGTGTTCTTTAGATAAGTTTCTTAACTTCATTAACAAAAAATTAAAAAAATTATTACTAAAAAAAGTACAGATATTACGAGGTTGTAAGAAAAATCATAACCTTAAAAAACCAGTAATATTTTATTATTTGTTTCACTTAGTTTGCAAGTATGGCAATTGGACGTCCCCAACAATTGAAGTAATGATTTCATTTTTTTTGCGTTCGCTACACTTCGTCGTCCTTCCTAAATGTATAGCGACTTAAATTAATTGTTAATAAAAAGAGCAGCCGGAATGCCCTCGTATTGCTTTTCGACTTAAAAAATTTGGGGAAAAAAAGTTAACATTGTGGTTTCCAATATTATCATAGATAGGTTTTTGGCTTCAAATTCATGAAAAGGGTCATCAACTAAAGGATCGGATGAGACAATCAATATTTGGTGATTAGGATGACAACGAATCTTATCTTTTTTTAAGAGATCGAAATTTCAAATCTCATTTCTTGCGAATTGGAAAAAACTTTGTTGAGAGGGAAACAAAATTCAAAAACCGTCTAAAAGTCTCAAAAGTTATTTAAGTACAATAGATTAAAATTAAAATTAAAAAAAATTCGGATGACACTGAGAACCTAGTCAGTTTCCATTCCAATCACCACGTCTAAACGACGTCGTTTTCAGTTCTACGTAGCAAGCATTGAGAACAGCATGTGGTTACGCAGAAGGGATCCGCTCGATTTTACGGCTCCTATATTATTCGGTATCCTCCCGACCATAACATTGAGAAAACTTTACTTCAGCAATTTGTGATTGATGCATTATTAAACAAGTATCAATGTGATTTTATTTTTCCCATTATGGTTGCATAAAATTTTCAAATTTACGCTATAGTAATTTAACAGTAATTAATATTTTTTAACAAATCATCATTCTTTGATCTTTTCTACGTAACACGAATTACATGAAAAAAAATTATTCGAGCACTCTTTATATTTTCTGGTGATTGTACTTTTCATATGACGCTTTGTAATAAGAAATCTAAACAAAATTACGAGATTCTCATTTAAAAAATGCATCAAATTATAAAAATACAAATAAAATAACTAACAAATACTTAGATCAACTTGTGAATGAATTATTTTAACTTAATTAGATCTCAGATTTTTTTATAAATAAATTTGTACTCCACCAAAAGTTCATCAAATACATCCAAGATTACCTATAATACTTATAAAAAACGAAGCAAAAATAAACACTATCTGATAATACATTATCACCAAAATAGTCAACCAAGAACCCTAAAGCCAACTAAGACAAACCAAAACATACACCAAAAGCAATATTATTGCCACGCTAGAAGAATCAAGGAGATTTGAAAAAAAAATACGAATTTCGAACTATATCCTTGATCAGATGGAATATCGACTATGTATCGATGTTAAATAATTGTTAAAATATTTTTTTATAATATTTCAAAATTCCTGTCCGTCTTAAATTTGGATCACCAAAATGAATCGAATACCAAATGATTAAAATAAAAACTAAACGCATTAACAATTTGGGCACACACACCGCCAGCACAGTACTACTGCCTTGTCGTCTACTTGTGACAAGTACCAACCCTCCCACCAAAGGTGGTGACAAAATGCCAGACTTCATCTCTCTCTCTCTCTCTCTCTCTCTCTCTCTCTCTCTCTCTCTCCTTCTGTTCGAAGGTCGGAACCCACACTCATTTCACATCTTGACCCACTTCTTTTGAGTTAAAATGGAACCTTCATAGTTTCTTTAAAATGAGCAATCATTTGACTCTTGCCTCGCTGGTTATGGAAGTATCTTCACTCTTCACTCTCTTTCCTTGTCGGAAATTGCCATACGAATTCTGGCCAGAATTGCCTATTGTGAGCTCCACCAGAATCTCAATATAAGAAGGTATTAAATTCCGGGTTTTCGATAGTGATCGATTCTAAATACTCAAGTTTTTGAATAAAGTTCCGGGCTTCTCGATCGTTGTCTCTCCAGAAACAAGAACTAAGGAGGTATGTCTCCAAAACTTGGATGTAAAGCTGTCTTCCAATCTTGCACTTTCTCTTCTCTTTCTTTTTCGTTTTGTTTGCATGGGGTTATGCAGATTATGGTAGATTTTCGATTAACACGAAATTTTAAGTTTAGTTTATTGTGTTTAAACTTTCGATATTTTAGAGGATTTTGGTTTTTGTTTCTTTCTCGAACAAAATTTTTCTTATTCACAATTGGTAAGATTTGAATCTCTGACTATTTGGAAGAGAGATATGATTCGTTTTCATCTTATCCGTTGATATGTTTGTGATATTTTGCTTAAATGATAGTACTCGAGTTCGAGTTTTTTTATCACAATAATATTAAATATTGATAGTAGGATTTCACCAATTATTTTTTTGTAGTAAACTCGAAAATGTATTACTTGGAATATAGTGAATTAGATATCTTGTAGCATAACATAAATGACTGTCATGGTAATATCCATATTGATATTGATGGATGTCGGTACATTGCTAACAAATTTGAATTTGTTTGATAAATATAGAACTTTCCAAATCGTTTAAAATGTTGTTTGATTTTTAAACATCAGAAGATTATCAATACAGAATAAAGTATTGTATAGATTCTTGCCAGCTTATGGAACTACTTTTTCTGTTGAAGTGATTTTGGCTTCTTCCCATGATTAGTCCTTTGTAAGAATGACTAGTTGCTAAAAAAAACCTTCTTGGTTTTCCTTTATATCTTATTTTGCACTCAAGTTGGGCCCGGCTCCGAAGATATTCGAATCAAGAATAATCCTATTTTATTTCAACAGAGATTTTTAATAATACCTTTTACTTCTTTCATAATTGGGCCTATCATTAACTTAAATAAATTTAAATCTTTTTACTTTTTATAATCGTTATCGATTTAAAATATTATAGTGCACAATGACAAACACATTAAAAGGGGGTAAATTGCCCTCCCGTCCCTCTCCTTTGCTTAAATTACTATTTTTTCCCTACTGTTTAAAAAATGATGATTTCGTCCTCCAGATTTGATTTAATAGCACTCTAAGGTCCCTAGTGTCGGAATCGGAAAAAAACTCCGGCGACCGGGGACCTGAAATGACCAAATTGCCCCTCCCTCTTTCTCCATATCGACGTGTAGAACCGGAGAAGGAAGAGAAGTTAGAGAAGGAAGATGAGTGGAGGACGAAATCATCATTTTTTGAAACAGTAGGGAAAAAAATAGTAATTTAAGCAAAGAAAAGGGACGAGAGGACAATTTACTCTTAAAAGAATCCATAGCTAAAGACAAAATCGATGTTAGAACGTCACTTCTACGTCTCTGTCTTTGTGGGTGGTCCACTGGTCCTATCCCACATGACATGAATTCTGATAATTGTTTATACATACATTTTATCATATGCTGTAATGTTATTTTCCTCTCTTATCTCTTTCACATGGTCACTCAATTTTGTCCTCATCTCTAAGAAAGTCATTAGAAAAAGATAAATATTCTTTCCTTATTAGTTAATTTTGCTAATATAAATTCTTAATTGTAAAGTTGGTTCTCAGTCTCCCTCTTGTAATAATTTATTTGGAAGATAATTAATCATAAAGATGACATGATAATAACAATCTATATTTAGCCTTTAGAGTTACCATTTATGAGAAATTATAATATTTTGGTAACTCTTTCAAATATAGGGCCACTAAATTCATATAAGTATGAGTCAATAATTTATATAACTTGGCAAGTAGGAAATATATAGAATCTTCCCAATCTAAGTAATCCAAAATTTAGAAATATATGACCGGACATTGCCGAGCCTAGACTAATTTTGCTGCCTAAAAAAATGACTTCGGATATTTAGAGTTACAAATATACAATGTATTTAGAATGTTTATCCTTACTTTAAATGCTACCGACCAAATCTGATGACGAACTGTGGATGTTTGCCTTCTTTTTCTGTTTCCAGGATGGCAGGCCTGTACCAATAATTGAAGGTTCTATCCTTTAAGCACATGCTACTTTCAGAAATCTCACTCAAGGCCCTTCACATATTCTACCATTGGAGATGGCCAATTCTGTTGCATTTTCCATCACATTCCTGTCTACTACATTCAGCTTGGTTTGCATTTCGTGTTTCCCGCCAGCACGGTCACTGTCCGTCGAGACTCGAGCTTTGCTCGAGTTCAAGCGTGGGCTTGTCGACCCTTTACGTGTTCTGGACTCGTGGAAGGAGGACGCCGAATCGCCGTGCACATTTTCGGGAATCACTTGTGATCGTGTCTCGGGGAAGGTCACGGCAATCTCATTCGACAACCAGTCTCTTTCGGGAACCCTTTCACCAGCGATCACAGTGCTTCGAAGCCTCGAGATTCTTTCGCTGCCTTCGAACTCTCTCAATGGGACAATTCCGAGGCAGCTTGCGGAGTGTGGTAGTCTGAAAAAGCTGAACCTGTCTGGAAATTACTTGGTCGGGGCCATACCAGATTTGTCTTCATTGAAGCGCTTGAAGATTCTGGATTTGTCACTGAACTACTTTTCAGGTTTGTTTCCTACTTGGTTAGGAAATTTAACAGGCTTAGTTGCTCTAGGATTGGGGCAGAACAGTTTCGATGAGGGCCAGATTCCTGAGAACATTGGACAGCTGAAGAACCTGACCTGGCTGTTCCTGTCTGATTCGAACCTAAGCGGGGAGATTCCGGAGTCTGTGTTTGAGCTCTACGAGTTGGATACTCTCGATCTTTCGAGGAACAAGATATCCGGGAAGTTCCCCAAGTCCATTTCTAAGCTGCAGAAGCTGACCAAGATCGAGCTTTGGTTCAACAGGTTGACCGGAGAATTGCCACCTGATCTTGCAAACCTTACCCTGTTGCGAGAATTCGATGCATCCGCAAATAATATGCATGGAGAGCTACCTGAAGTAATCGGCAACATGAAGAACTTGGTGGTCTTCCAGTTGTACAGCAACAATTTCTCCGGGAAGTTGCCGGCTGGTTTTGGTGAGATGCACAACCTCACTTCATTCTCAATCTACAGAAACAAGTTCTCGGGTGAGTTCCCTCCTAATTTTGGAAGATTTTCGTACCTTTTGACGATCGATATATCGGAGAATCAGTTTACGGGTCGCTTTCCAGAGTTCTTGTGTGAAGGCAGGCAGCTGAAGAACTTGCTTGCTCTTCAGAACAGCTTTTCTGGTGAGTTCCCTCAATCTTATGCCGGATGTAACACATTGCTAAGGTTCAGAATTAATAAGAACCAGTTGAATGGAAGCATTCCAGATGGAGTTTGGTCGTTACCTTTGGCGAATATAATCGATCTGAGCGACAACGATTTCACCGGAGATATATCGCCTCGAATTCAGAACTCGACCAGCTTGACAGAGTTGATCTTGTATAACAACAAGTTTTCGGGTCTTATCCCGTCCGAACTAGGAAGTTTGACCAATTTGGAGAGGCTGACATTGAACAACAACAGCTTATCAGGCCGAATACCTCCGTCCCTTGGCGATCTGAAGCAATTGTCTTCGATGCATTTCGATGATAATTTGTTGACCGGATCGATACCATCAGAACTCGGTGGTTGCATCAAACTGGTAGACTTGAATCTCGCTTCGAACTCGTTGACCGGGTCCATCCCGAACGATCTTTCGAAGTTGAGTTACTTGAACTCGTTGAACATGTCTGGAAACAAACTTACAGGTGGTATTCCTGAAGATCTGGGGAAGTTGAAGCTAAGTTCTGTTGACTTGTCTGAAAACCAGCTGACGGGACGAGTCCCACCGATACTTCTCAGAGTTGGAGGGGACAGAGCATTTGCTGGAAACAAACAACTGTGTGTCGAGGGCGGATCGAGCAATTCGTATGTCTCTACGATGAGCAAGTGCGCTGAAAAGCACGACAATGGAAGTACGTCCGGAAAGTTTGCATTACCAATCATAGCTTGTACTATGGCCATTCTCCTGGTTGGTTTATTCCTAGCTAACTACAAGTTGAAGCATGCTAAAGAAGGCGACATCGAAAGGGGTTGTTCAAGTACAGAAACACAAGGAGGAGGAGATCCAAACTGGATGCTTTCGTCTTTCCATCATCTGGATATCGATGCAGATGAGATCTCAAACATAGATGAAGAGAATTTGATTGGAAGTGGCGGGAATGGGAGAGTTTATCGCTTGGATTTGAAGAAAAATGGCAGTACCGTGGCTGTGAAGAAACTGAGGAAAGGAGATGATGATGGTTTGAAGGTTTTATCAGCAGAGATGGAGATTTTGGGGAATATCAGGCACATGAACATACTTAAGCTTTATGCTTGCTTGCAAAGTGGCGGGTCGAGTTGTTTGGTGTTCGAATACATGCCGAATGGTAATCTGTTAGAAGCGATTCAACGGCGAGTCAAAGGTTCGCTGCCTGAGTTAGATTGGGACCAGAGGTACAGAATCGCGCTGGGATGTGCCAAGGCGATTTCGTATCTGCACCACGACTGCTCACCTCCGATCCTTCACAGGGACATCAAATCAAGCAACATTTTGCTCGACGAGGAGTACGAGCCAAAGCTTGCTGATTTTGGGGTTGCAAAACATGCGGAGATCTCTGGTTCAGGCTTGGAAAACAGTTCTTTCGCTGGCACACATGGATATATTGCTCCTGGTGAGTCGCTTCTCCTTTTTTATTCCCATGCCTCCTATACTATCACTCCCAGTGCTCTGTCTCTAAGCTGGTAATCTTCTCTCTCTGTTGCAGAGATAGCATACTCACTTAAAGTCACCGAAAAGAGCGATGTCTACAGCTTCGGAGTCGTGCTCCTTGAGCTCCTCACCAGCCAAAGACCTATAGACGACGAGTACGGACAAGACAAAGACATTGTATACTGGGTTTCGACCCACCTAGGCGATCGGGAAAGTGCGCTGAAGGTTCTCGACAGCAAGCTCGCAACGAAGACAGCTCAAGAAGGCATGATGAAGGTTATGAAGGTTGCAATTCTGTGCACCAACAAGCTTCCGAATCTCCGGCCTTCGATGAGGGAAGTCGTCAAGATGCTTGTCGATGCCGATCCTCGCAGCTTCAAGTATCAGGAGAATGATTTGATGAAGGAGGAGGAGGTCTACCTTTCTATGCAGTAACTTGGAAGTATTGATATTTTGACCATGTTTTCTGCGAATGAAGCTCTTAAAAAGAGCAGTAAATGTTTCAAGAATCGGATATATAAATGTCTAGCAATTAACCACACGCATTTAAGAAATATACCAGTGAAAAATGCAGAACTTACTTCTAAAAGTGCAAGGAAAATATTATTTATCGCATTTGCATTTGACATATAAGGTTGGAATCAAGTTATATTCCAACAAAAAAACAATCTTTACATGGTTAGAAGAATGAGTGTGATAGAAAAAAATATTTTTTTTAAATTAGAGTTTTAAACTTATATAGAGTGATCATAGAAAGCTTAGTATAGTTCAGTAATCATAAAGAAAAAAAATTAGTTGACCTTAAAGGAAAAAAAATTAAATGACCTTGAACCAAATGTGTAAGAAACCAGTGACCATAAAATGAGCCACCCTACCCTATCCTTACTTCCTAAAAAAAACTTTATCCTTGCATTGTTTTGACAAATTATTCTAGGTATATATATAATCTAGCTCATAATTATTAATTAGTAGAATCTTATATTTATCATCCTGGTTCTTTCTTTAAATAAATAATGACGTCACTTAGGTCCACGAGAATAATATTTATTTCCTAAGAAGGGAATTAATAGCGTTTCGCATCATGCAAAGCGCGCGGGTGATCCTAAAGGGAGTGAAGCGGGTGGTGGTGGTGGGCACTGGGTCTCGCCATAGGTGATTGGCCTTTTTCCCTTTTAAGGTTTTAGCTTTCTGGGGTTCTTTTCTTTTTCTTTGCCTTTGTTTGTTTTAATGTGTTCTTCCAGTGCAGAAACCGCTAAGAGGTCGGGGACGATGACGATGACGATGGGGGAGACGGGTGACGTGGCGGCGATTACCCGTGTTCTGTTTTGTGGGCCACATTTTCCTGCTTCCCACATTTACACCAAGGACTACCTCCGGAATTACCCTTTTGTTCAGGTACCCCCTCCAGAGAATTTAGGGTTGTTCTTGTAATTGGAATGCTAATTAATTTAATTCTATACCAAGAGTTGGACAACCGAACTAGTGTGCAAGATGAAATGAATCGACTAGGTGTTGGTTTGGTTGATTCCAGATATATGCTTTAGAGGTATCAAGAACCTCACTTACTACACGTGCTTCGAGATTGGCTACCTTCTGTAAGTATGAATTACGCTGAGCATTATTCCAACCGAACATGGTTCACTAGCTAGTAGTTTTTGATTCCCGGCGACGACCGTGCTTCATTTAGTTGGGTGGGACTTGGATAAACTTGTGTAGGATAAGCTAAGGCTTATTTCCTCTCCTTTCGGTTTTCAGAATGCCTTAATGGTATCCAGTTTCGGTACAAGGATAATCCAATTAGATCTTTGTCACCAAGCTGTATGGAGTAACTAGTGATTACCTTTTCCTGTTGTAACTTTCTGTTAAGCATCCATCTATTGTGTAGGGTTTTCTGCTTTGAAGTTTGAAGTAACAAGGTGTACGGTGGATGAGTTCTTGTAGGTGGATGATGTCCCTCTGGCTGATGTACCCAAAGTCATATCAAACTACAACATTTGTGTTGTTAAAAATATGCGCCTGGATTCGAATATAATTGCCAAAGCAAAGAATATGAAACTTATAATGCAGTTCGGTGTTGGCCTTGAAGGTAACGATTTCAACTATTTTCTCACAAAAACCTGTTAGTATTATCATCGGTGTTGCAATCACATCTCTTGGTGAAGGAGTCGATATTGATGCTGCTACGAAATGTGGGATTAAAGTGGCTAGAATTCCCGGTGATCTGACTGGAAACGCTGCATCATGTGCAGAGTTGGCTATATATTTAGTGCTCGGTCTCCTCAGGAAGCAGGTTCTTGTTTAACTTGTTTACTATCAGTTCCATGTTTCTACTTAATTGTCTCTTTTATTGTACTATGCTACATATATCCAACTCTGCAGAGATGTAATATTTGCCAATTGCATGGTTCTATTAATTTTACTCTCTTTGGTGTTCCTTGAGTTCTGGTTTTGAACCTTTTTTCATATACCAAGTCTTCAGCTTTAAATACCTTTTTCTCGACATTCCAGGGTCCTTCTTTTCTTGACAGGATCAATTTAGAGCCTCAAAATGCTCATGGAACCATATACTTGTGTTTGCATTCATGGGATTTCTTAACCAAATTATATGTGAATTGTGGATGTTATTTACATAGAGACAAGGAATCCTGAATTTTCTCCAATGTCAGCCTCGACAAAGTTACGGTCATTCCAAATTCTACAAAGTCGTATTATCTCTTTTTTGTTTGTGAATATACAAATCAACTCTTTGAAGCTTTCTGTGGCAGTGCGAGTTAAGTTGCTGTATGCATTACTGTGACTGGTGCCATGCTCTTTCTTCATGGAAAATTCATCTTTCCAATAGTAGGTCTTATATAGAGATAGGCTTTGAAGAAGATAATGCAGATACATTCTACTTATCTGGGATCGGCTTCAATTATTTCCTTTTTTTTTTAAGTGGACATTATTCATCTTGTGCCTTCAATGAAAGTAAGAGAATGATAATGCCGTATCTGCAAAACATGGTTGTTCTTATACCATATTGCATAAAATTATCTTTTACCACTCTCTCTTGTGATGATGCCTCCAATTGAATAATGAGTTCCATCATAATTTGTTTAGAATGAGATGCAAGCTTCTGTGAAGCAAAGATGGCTTGGGGAACCGATTGGCGATACACTATTTGGAAAGACGGTGAGTGTAACTAAGTTATGTATTTTTACTTTACTATTTTTTTTCTTCCGCTTCTTCGGATGCATTTGATAAAGCAAATGTAAGCTCTTTTACTATCAATCATTCTTGCCTAGTTGGTTTATATTGTCTCATACTTGGGACCTACTTCACCATTTTGCCAGATAGAAATGAATAAATTCCCTGCCTATCCTTCATACTGATCCAGTCTCTGTGTGGCAGGAAAATTTCTAGAGAAGAGTCATAATACAATTTGATGTTGGAATTTTAACATTTCTTACAATTAGTTATTAGTTTGGTCTGGCTTATTTATTAGTGTTGTTTCTCCAGGTATTCATAATGGGATTTGGGAACATAGGGATTGAGTTGGCAAAACGGTTACGAGGATTTGGTGTAAAGATTATTGCTACAAAAAGGAGATGGGAATTGCATTCAGAAGCTTCCCTCGGGTCTTGCGGTACCTTATATGCACATGCTAAATATGATGTTACAGATCTCATGAATAAAACCTCAATTTGCTCATTTTTTCATGAGTAGAATCCAATAAAAATGGTTTTATCAATAATCTTGTGGACGAGAAGGGTAGCCATGAAGATATTTTCAAGTTTGCAGTGAAAGCAGATATCGTGATCTGCTGCTTGACTATGAACAAAGAGACAGTAAGTTGCAAAGCCTTTCCTGTTGTAGTATATTTGGAATAGAGCAATGCTGCAGATGGCACATTTCGTAGGTCTTGATAATATGATCAAGAATCTAATTTCAGATCCAGTCATCCAGATGCATTTATATCTTGAATGAACAGTTGCAATGTGCTTTTACAATCTCTTGTTGCCCTTGATCCGATAACTGGTTTGATCTAGTATATTGTCAACTGTGATCTTTATTTGTCAATGTAAAAATTAATGAGGTACAAGTTTAAGACTTTAAGCTAGGAAGGAAAGAAGTTAAGGAGGTAAGCTACAATAGTTGAGAAATAATTGATCGACTCGCTGCAAAATTACTGATAGGTTTCTGCTATGAGTTCCAAATATAGATATCAAGCTCATTGTACTCACTTTTAAGTCTTTGTTACTACATTGCATGACTCTGATACCAAGTTTTCTTCATCTGTTAACTGATGCTGAAGTACATTTTTCGTTGTCTTTCAGATGGGTATTGTGAACGAGTCATTTATATCTACAATGAAAAAGGTTCGTTATCATGTAGAAAGAGAGAAGACTTCTTTTTCTTGCTTTTCGATGGGCAGCTTAGTTCATTTATCATTCTTTAATGCTCGTTAAGCTTTCAAGAAGACTTGGTTTAGAAATGGTCAAATCTATGAAAAAACCTCAATAGATTTTTAGTTTACTGAAAAACCGGCTTGTTTACTTGAATACATAAGTTAGATTATCAGTGATGGTACTGTGTCTACTAAGTTTTGGGTTGAGCTGTGAGGTTCGATGTGTTTAAAGTCTGTAGTGATCGACCTTGGACATTTCTAAAGTAGAGCTATGCTTATTGAACCATTTTGATTAACTGCGTGCTTAGTTTTCCCTTTTTTGTTAGAGTAAGAACTATACATCTTCTGGTTTGCACATTGTTATTTGTTCTCTTAGTTGCAAGTTCAATGTGAGTTATATGTCATTCACGCACTATTACGCGGTTGTCTTTTTGGCTCCTTAAGCTAGCTTTGTGGTTGAATTATAGGGTGCCCTGTTGGTAAATATTGCTCGAGGAGGGCTCCTAGATTACGAGGCAGTTCTGCATAACCTCAGGACTGGGCATTTAGGAGGCCTTGGCATCGATGTGGCATGGAGTGAACCATTTGATCCCAATGATTCAATTTTAAGCTTCAATAATGTCTTGATAACCCCTCATATTGCTGGGGTCACCGAGCATTCCTACCGATATATGGCAAAGGTACCGAAAACTTTCGATATTTTTGGCTGCCATCTTTTCTTAACAGTCACATGAACCTACTAACCATCATTTTGGCCAAGTGTCTTGTTCTACTAATTTCTTTCTTCAACTTGTAGCTGAAACATTGAATTCTCTTGAAGGCTAACTTGACTTTTGTGTCCTCGTTCCAATTGCAGGTTGTAGGAGACGTGGCCCTTCAACTTCATGCCGGGGACAGTTTCAAAAGCATTGAGATGGTGAACTGAGAGCTTCCATGAAACATGACATCAATGTCATTGTCCGTCGCATTTACTGGATTCTCATGATTGCTTCTCCAATCGCTTCTCAAATATTTGTTGCCACATAACATTTTTTATCACAAATTTTAACTATTTTCTCTCTTCTTGGTCTTCCACATTAATGCCATGTCATATATCTCTCTCCTAGGTGGTGATAACATGTCAAATTAGAACATCAATTTCAACTTAATCTAAAAATCTCCAAAATAAAAAACAATCACTTTTAAGTATAATCGAAAACCAAAACCTGGTGTTTGGAAAAGTTTAAACTATGGTTAAAATTGAGATTTTTTTTGGGTCACATTAGCTCTACTTAACATTGTTTTCAAAGTCGTTCTGGAAGTCGATCTAGAAATTGGTCTGAAATTTGGGTCGACCAATCTTATCGATTAGATAGTCAGTTTGATCAAAAAAATTTATTTTAAATATTTCACATATATATAGATAAATAAGAGATATTTACTTTAAAAATTATTATTTTTAGTAAGTACATTGATTAAAAAAATTGAACCATTTATCTACAATAAATATTATAACCTCTTTTACAATAAATATTACATTTTTTTATCTACTCATTTAATTTAATTTAATTTAGTTTAATTTAATTTTCACTTGATTAACCAAAACTTATGTTGAATCAAGCCTATATTTTGCTTAGTTGAAACAGAAATTTGTCGTTTGGACCAAAATTCGGGTACATCTATTTTTGGATTTTGTCATTTTATTAGGTTTTTGTCCACATTTGAATCGGGCTTGTATTTTGCCCGATTAAACCGAAAATGATTCAATAAGACCAATATTCGGATGTACCTATTTTCTCGTCGGGGGCGTAAAATTAAAAACTATGCTACTTAATAGAAAAATATGATGTTATGTTGACATGAAATTACAGGTGAGACAAATTAACTATAATTAAAAAGTTAAAAATCTAGTAAAAGAGGCAGAATCTGACTCTGGTTTCCTGGACTTTGCCCCTTCAAGCGAGTCGGCTAAAAAAGGAGCTTGGTCGCACTTTCGGACTCCACCCAGAAAGAGGAAAAGAGAAAAAGAGAAAACGACTCTACAAAATAAAATAAAGAAAAAAACGGAGAAGAAGAAGAAGAAGAAGACATGAGAGGAGGCCAAGGAGGGAAGTACACTAACCCTTGTCTGACGATGCACCAGCCCTGGGCTTCGCTTCTTGTCTACGGCATCAAGCGTATCGAAGGCCGCTCCTGGCCTGCCCCTATTCGAGGTAGGGTACCCCCTAAGCTACTCTACTTACTTCTTCATCAAGTTTGAAACTTTGCCTCGAGTTCGGATACCCACTAGACCGACTATTCCAGTTTCGAGTCGGGTTGGGCCTTGGAGCTAAGAACATTGATTGAAAGATGATATAACAGTGATGTACAGAGAATTTTGAGATATAATTGGGACGGAGGAATACACATGTACCCCCAAAGGTCGGGTCTTTGTCTAAACAGAGACCGAAAAAAGTCACAGTTTGAAACAGGGACAGTGATCTAGACACAGTTTGAAACTTTGCCTCGTGTTCTTTGTCTTTGATGAGTTGATCAGAAGCTAAGGACAGAGATTGAAATAGGGGAAGAACAGACAGAATTTGGTAGGAGGTACCCAGTTCGGTTTTATATGTTTGATTAATAGCTTAGGTTTATGTCTGATATGATTTTCAGTCTAGAGGGGTCGATGTTGGTGGTTATGATGGTAGCTTTAATTGGAACTCGCTACCCTCGTCATTGGAACAAGCCAACAAGGATTGACAGTTTGTTCCGAGCTGTATCTCTATCCGATTCTGTCTGAGCTGGCTGCTGGAGATCTAGATAGTTTCTTCCTAACTTCGCTTCAGCTGGTTGACTCCTGAAGTCTTAGTTTTAGTTATGGGCTTAATGACAAGTGTTATCAGTAGAAAACACGTGTTTCGCTTCAATGAACTAACGGAAATAAAAGTATGTTTAGACTTCCTCCAATTCTTGCTGATCCTAAGGAGTCATTGAGCATTGTATATAATTAGTTAAGTGTACAGCCAATGCTCTCGTAATGTTATGCCTGGGAAAGATATCGATTTTTCATCCAATTGACACATTGTATAGCTCATAGTTTCAATTGGGTGACTCTTTGAACAGAACATTAAATGGATCTTCATGGATCTAGATTTTAGTTCTTTTTCGTTTTCCCTACATGTAATCTGATGTTATTTGTACGGCATATTGAATTCTAAGGGCGCCTATGGATTCACGCTGCAAGCAAAGTTCCTGATCAAGAGACAGTTAAAGCAATGGAAGACTTCTACAAGGAAATTTATGCAGTGAACGGCATTAATGACATTAAATTCCCCGAGCATTATCCTGTTTCAAGGCTTATAGGTACTTTTGTCTGTGGCACTTCACCTTTGTTTTTCCTGACAGTACACCTATCTATTTACAACCACACTTGTATTTGCATACCTATTGTTATTCAGGATCTCTTTTCGAGGAATTGAGTTGTCTGAGATAAGAGTTTTTGTTTATTTTTTTGGTCCTTTTTTATTCAGCATGTTGAAAGATAATTTACCATGCAGTTCTTTTCTGTGGTTTCTTTTCAATTTTGTAACTTCTTGAGGTTTCCTTATATCCAATTTTAACATATATGTCCATGCATTCCTATAGGCTGCGTTGAAGTGGTGGGCTGTGTCACTCGTGAAGAACTGGCAAATTGGGATGCAGTTCCCGAAGGGGTGCGTGCGCTAACATAGGTTCTGTCTTTGATTAGAACAGAGAATGTGCTTACAAGTGTTAAATATTTGAACTCAGCTGGGTTTTGTTCCTTGTACAGGTCAGGCTAGAAGGACAAACAGATTTCTGCTGGCTTTGTGAACAGCCACAGGTATGTATACTTCTCTTTGCCTTCATGTTTTAACGAGACTTGGTCTGCCGATTAAACTTTTACATTTCTCCGCATGCAGAGATTGTTAATACCTTTTGAGATGCGGGGATATCAAAGAGTCTACAACTTAGAGAAAAGGGTAAATCTGATGATAATGTTTAACGATTCCTGCTTCCACTCTTCTGGTTTATCTATTTCATTATTGGCATATGCTTTTCAACAGATATTTGAGGCTGCTGTTAGAGGACTAGGTCCCGTCAAAACCCCAATGCCAGTTAAATTTCCGCTACCAAATCCTCGTGATATATTTTCATTAAAACCTGGGTCAATTTCTTCCCAAGTTCGTGGGACCAAAGCACAGGAAGAAGAAAGATCATCACATCTCAATGCAGCCATAGCTGGTGCCCGAGCAGCAGCTAACCAGTTCAATAAAAGAGCTAATGCAACTTGTATCGTCCAAAATAACGATCCATGCTCCTCTACATGTGATTTGTCAACAAGCAAAGACGTAGAAGAAGATAAATTGTCAGTTAACGAATTAAACGAATGTGATGATCATCGATCTTTGGAGTCCAGCGACAAAGTGATATTCAATATGCTTGATGATGAGAAAAGCAGCAGTCGAGGTAATAAAGTGTACGAAGGTGCAAAACGGGTTCCTGGAGCTCCATCAAAGGTGTGGCATTATTTCATCTCTCTTTAACTATTCGTTTTTAGTACGACTTTGAAGATTTGAACTCCTTTCTAATATATTAGGCTACTTACCCACAAAAAAAAAAAGAAGAATGAATCAGCTTTTGTAGTATGACTTTGAAAAGTTCTCTTTTGATTGCAGCTTTTTGCTGCTGCTATGAGGGGATTGAAGCCATCGTGAGATGCCTCCGCGCACTTTTGGCCAAGAACGAGGCCTACTTATCGCTCACCGCACGCCGAATTTCGGCTTATTTATGCTCCCTCCGAGCTCTTGTGTTTAGATAACGATCGTTTCTATACTTGGATACACATTATAGAAATGTCATTTTTTGGGTACTTTCTGAGGTGTAGTGACCTAGGCCCTTGTTTCGCATGATTCGTATTTGTACATATGTGATACTTTATAATAAACTTTGATCTACCTCTTTTCTCATGCGTCGCCGTTGGTAATTTGTTTGCCAGCCACGGTCAAGCATTGGTTGATTATGACTTTATTGAAAAGAAATCTATGCACAATTGAGAAAATATTACGTGGTTGATAGAGTGTTGAGATCAACTTGACGAATAACATCTCGACTTTGTTCACTATTATCCAAAATGTTCAATGAACAAAATTAGAATAATACTCTCTCAGATAGTGACAGTCCCTTTCAGCCAGAGGTACGATATAAAACTAACAACAATCCGACGGGTCAATTCTAAATGCTAACAACAATTGCTCTTACATTACCATAAGATCAATATCATTACCATATGTGGGTAAGGAAATAACCGTTAAATCAACTAAGGCTAGGACTAGGGGTGAGCAAATAGACTGAAAATCGGTAGACCAGACCACTCCGAACCAAATGTAAAAAAAGTCCGGTCCCAATAATTCTAGAATTACGGTTTTCGATCCGTCCCCAGTTTTAATTATAACCGGAAAAACTGAGACCGGACTGGTAATTTATCAACTGATAAAGGCTTAAAGCCCAGCCCAGCCCAAATGACAATTATTCCAGGGTTTTAACAGACCGCAAATCGGGGTTCAGAGCAGGTCATTTTATATTAAAAAACAGAGTCTGGTGGGACTAAAAAATTTTTGGTCAAACCAGACAGTTCACCTGGAAAATCCAGTCAAGCTAACGGTTTGTCCAAAAATTTGGTATTTTTATATATTTTTTAAAAATTACATAAATTATTTACCTATATATATTTCAAAAAATTACATAAAAACAGAATAATAAATATCCAATCTGATCAGTAGTTAGGCCGATCAGACCAACTAACCTGAAGGTTGGACCTAATTCCGGGTCAACCTTCAGGTTCTATTTGAAAACCCTGAATTATTCCATTCATACCATACGACAGACTTCTCTGTCGTCCACTAATCCACTTACGAGGCCGAAGACAGCAGACTAGTTCCTCCTCCCTTTCTAACCCTAATTCGTCGCGGACCATTAGACACGTCCTCCGATTTGCTATTTGCCCTCTCCGACACGCCTCTTAGGCCCTAGCTACCGTCGGGAAGGGAACGAGCGTCGGTAAGGAAGGTCGAGGAGGAGAGCGTCCACGTATCTTCCCTTAATTATCCACCAGGTACATTCCTTGTTTCTTATTTCTTGTTCCTCTTCGTCGGCTGGAAATTGATTAATTGAATTATTTCGTCGGAAATTCATAAATTGAACTGTCCGATTGATAAATTGCAGTATTGAACTGTCCGATTGATGAATTGATAAATTGAGGTCGTTGTTTGCTGCACTAATATTGTTTTAACATTGAACTGTCCGATTTCGTGATCTTTTGTTACTGTTTTGGGGATTGGTTGCTGCACTAATCGCCATTCAATTTCGGAAAAGAAAAAATTTGATACATGTAAAAGCTTTCCCGTGCTAGCGTAGACGTTACCCCGTATTGTATTCAATGCAACATTCAAAGTACAGGATCATTCAGAGGAGGCAGGTAACAGTGCAATAAGAAAGACTATGCAAAGCCGAACAATGTAAGAGGTGAAGAATCTAGTTGAGATAAGATCATACTGGTCTTTCAGTTGTAATAGCAAAAGTGAACAAAAAGCACAAATTCGACAAACAAGCCTAAAAGACCAAAGTCCCCTTCCCCTTCTTGTCTCCATCGATCTCAAAGTGCTTGCACCTCTTATAAGAGGTGAAGAATCTAACAACATCAGCCCATGGTCCAGAATTACTATAGATATAAATCTATACTCCGAAAAAAGTAGGGAGCGAAAGAGGATAAAGGAAGATCTGGCCACTAACAAAAATGTGCATAGATTAAGACCACGAAAAGCCGAACTACGTAAAAGGCGAAGAGTTTAGCAACATCAGCCGACGAAGTAGGAACCCCGTTAACGAAAGTCCAAACTCTGAATGAGTGTAGGGGTGCGAGTATTCTTAGGAATTGGGTTTGAGTTATGGTCAGATGAATGAGATGGGACCTCATTTTTTTTAATTCATTGCACTGTAACCTGCCTCCTCTGAATGGTCCTGTGTTGCATTGAATAAAATATGGGGTAACGTCTCTATCCTTTGTGACGTTATCATGGGAAAGCTATTACATGTATCAAATTTTTTCTTTTCCGAAATTGAATGGTGAACGGCATTGAGTTTTTTCGTTCACAATCCATGTTGTATCCGTTATCTGGTTTTGCTCCTCTTAATCTTTTTTGTGCCACTGTTGGATGATCCAGATTGATTCGAAGTTCAAGTGTGAAGCAGCGATCAAAGGATCCCTTGGTATGGCAGACTCGGGGGAACCTCAACCATCTGAGCCAGGTACAGTATGTTCCTGTCCGTTAAGTTTTGTTCGTTTTGATTTGGTTTTATGTTGTGTTTAACAATCAGTTTGGCGATTGCAGTCTGCAACTTCTTTAGGAAGCCAACCAAGAATAAAAATATCCGGAAGAGGGCAGTGGAAGAAGACGACGGGGACGACACTAGTTCAGAGCCTTCTCACTTGCAAAATCAAAAGAAAGCTTCAAAGTCCGTTGGGAAATTGTTTTTTTCGTCGGGAACTTCCAAGAGCTCTGCATTGAATGAACCTGATGCAGGAACAAATAGACTTTTCCAATTTGAGTCTTCGAGGGAAATCCAGGTGGAGCATGATAATAAAGCCACCGCTACTCTGGAAACGGAGACTGAGTTCACGAGAGATCCTCGGGCCATTCGTGAGCGGGCTCTTAAGCAAGCAGAGGAAGCTCTCAAGGGCAAGAAGCCTAGCTCTGGTGAGGACAAGCTGTATAAAGGAATTCATGGGTACACTGATCATAAAGCTGGGTTTAGGAGGGAGCAGACAATCTCAAGTGAGAAAGCTGGTGGTGCACATGGGCCCCTTAGGGCGTCTGCTCATATCAGGGTGTCAGCTAGGTTTGATTATCAGCCCGACATCTGTAAGGATTACAAGGAAACAGGTTATTGTGGATACGGCGATTCGTGTAAATTTATGCATGACCGAGGGGACTACAAGTCTGGGTGGCAGATGGAGAAGGAATGGGAGGAAGCGGAGAAGGCCAGGAAGAGAAAGTTGGCTTTAGGAGATGATGACGAGGATGATAGTGGTGCTCAACCCAGCGATAGTGATGATGAGGATCAACTGCCGTTTGCATGTTTCATCTGCAGGAAGCCTTTTGTAGATCCGGTTGTCACAAAGTGCAAACATTACTTCTGCGAACACTGCGCTTTGAAGGTATGCACATAGAGCTTACCCTTCAATCTTTTAGTACCGTCTTAGTTTGGCGCTCTCAATTTTGTTGCATTTAACATAGCTCGTGTTTTTGGTTGCAGCATCATACGAAGAACAAGAAATGTTATGTCTGCAACCAGCCTACCCTTGGCATCTTCAACACAGCTCATGAGATCCGCAAAAGAATGGCTCAAGAGGGTAAAAATTAACAGGACTGTTGTTACTCTGTAGTAGTTGTATTGTAACCACTTAAAAAGTAATATGCAGTTGTTAAGAGGAAACTTTATGGTAGATTTTCAACATTTATAAACTAGCACATTCAAAATATCTCAACAGCTACAACAAATTTTTGAATGAAATCGGTACGACTAGAGGGGTATGATGTTTATAATACAATATTGCTGCCAATGTGATCGTTTGATGGTTGTTGGCCGTCGTCTAATTAGTCCGATGTTTTCAATCTGAAACTCTGATATTTCCTCTTTTGATTGTTTGATAGTTAACTCGGTTGATTATTAATCAGCCCGTTGTTTTCGTTAGATCCGATTAAAGATATGCCTTGCTTATTGGTTATTATAAGTTCCGAATTGAAAAATCACGGTTTCCGGTTTTAATTGTAAAAAGCTGGGGCCACGGTCAAGCAGTGGTTCCCAACAAACAAACCGTTGATTATTACTTTATTGAAAAGAAATCAATGCACAATTGAGAAAATGTTACGTGTGGTTAATAGAGTGTTGAGATCAATTTGACGAAAAATATCTTGACTTTATTCACTATTATCCAAAATGTTCATTGAACAAAATTAGAATAATACTCTCTCAGATAGTGGCAGTCCCTTTCAGCCAGAGGTACGATATAAAACTAATAACAATCCGACCGGTCCATTCTAAATGCTAACAACAATTGCTTTTATATACCATAAGATCAATATCATTACCATATGTGGGTAAGGAAATAACCGTTAAATCAACTAAGGCTAGGACCAGGGGTGAGCAAATAAAAACCATAGACCAGACCAATCCGGACTAAATATAAAATAGTCCGGTCCCAATAATTCTAAAATTACGGTTTCCGGTCGGTTCCCAGTTTTAATTGTGAAAGATCGAAAAAACTGAGACCGGACTGGTAATTTATCAACTGATAAAGGCTTAAAGCCCAGCCCAGCCCAAATGCCCAATTATTCCATTCCTACCATACGACAGACTTCTCTGTCGTCCACTAATCAACTTACGCGGCCGAAGACAGCAGATTAGTTAGTTCCTCCCTTTCTAACCCTAATTCGTCGCCGACCATTAGACACGTTTGCGATTTGCCCTCTCCGACACGCCTCTTAGGCCCTAGCTACCGTCGGGAAGGAACGTCGAGGAGGAGAGCTTCTACGTATCTTCCCTTAATTATCCACCAGGTACATTCCTTGTTTCTTATTTCTTCTTCCTCTTCGCCGGCTGGAAATTGATTAATTGAATTATTTCGTGGGAAATTGATAAATTGAAGTTTTTAACTGTCCGATTGATGAACTGATAAATTGAGGTCGTTTTTTGCTGCACTAATATTGTTTGAACATTGAACTGTCCCATTTGATGATCTTTTGTTACTGTGTTGGGGATTGGTTGCTGCACTAATCATCATTCACTTTCGGAAAAGAACAAAATTGATACATGTAAAAGCTTTCCCGTGATAGCGTAGACATTACCCCGCATTGTATTCAATGCAACATTCAAAGTACAGGAATGGGCAAGATTTGGATCGAGGTTTCCCTCATCTCCGCGAGGGGTTTGAGACGTTCATCTTCACTTTGGAAGCTCCAGTGGTTTGCTGTTGGGTGGATCGACCCCAACAACAAGTACTGCACCAAGATCGACGCCTCTGGAAATGCCAATCCATCGTGGAAGACCAAGTTCGCTACTTTGATTGATGATTCCAACTTGGAGGATTTGGCACTCCACGTCCAAGTACACAGCAGAGAGCCCATCTTCCTCCGCGAGAGACTCCAAGGATCCGCAACCATCCTTCTCAAGGAGTTCCTGGCCAAGTACAACACAGCCTCAAATGCAACAGCGACTGAAGAAGTTGGCAGCTATCAGCTACGCAGGAGAGATTCCAACAAAGTACAAGGGTTTATCGATGTCTCCATCCGCCTCTCTGCAGACAGCAAAGACCCCAGCTCCGCCTATCTAGGAACTTATGGAGGTTTCTCATCCATGGACAACAGTGATACCATTACTTTGTCGACCGAAGATGGAGCACCATCGACTTATCATCCCAAGCTACCGTCAAACCCAGCCAGCCGGCCACAAGGTCAATCAACAAGTCTTCAATATCCAGCGATATACCCCCCAGATCACAATGTAACAAAAGGACCAACTGACAAGCCAATAGGTGGACCGAGCTATCATGCCCCAAGCAGGAATTCGCCACCCCCACCGCCACCGCCACCGCCACCTCCATCTAATGTTGGTTTAGTGCCCACTTTCCTCCCTACTACAGATTCCATGAATATGCCATTGCGAGATACAACTTCCGGTGGGGGACCAAGATTTGGTGCAGCAATGGGAGCAAGTGCTGGAGCACTTGCTGCTGGTGCTTTGATATTTGGAGATGATTTCATGTCAGGGTTCAACCTTCCGACAAGTTTGCGTTATCCCAATCTCACAGTATCCAACAACCCTCCTTTCTAACAAATAGGGGTTGCAGCTTTCCTGGTGCTGGTAGTGCGTTGTGACAAATTAAATACAGAATTTGGTAAATCTGCATTTTCTGTTATCATCCAGTGGACTCGTAGCTTTCATTGACCATATGTAACTGTAAGAACGTGATTTACAACATGATTGCAAAGCAAATACATATAGAACTTGATTTACAAAAAAAACATTCAAAGTACAGGATCATTAAGAGGAGGCAGGTAACAGTGCAATAAGAAAGTCCATGCAAAGCTGAACAATGTAAGAGGTGAAGAATCTAGCTAAGATAAGATCATACCGGTCTTTCAGTTGTAATAGCAAAAGTGAACAAAAAACACAAATTCGACAAACAAGCCTAAAAGACCAAAGTTCCCTTCCCCTTCTTGTCTCCATCGATCTCAAAGTGTTTGCACCTCTTATAAGAGGTGAAGAATCTAACAACATCAGCCCATGGACCAGAATTACTATAAATATAAATCTATACTCCGAAAAAATTAGGGAGCGAAAGAGGATAAAGGAAGATATGGCCACTAACAAAAATTTGCATAGATCATTTATAAACTAGCACGTTCAAAATATCTCAACAGCTAAAACAAATTTTTGAATGAAATCGGTAGGACTGGAGGGGTATGATGTTTATAATACAATATTGTTACCAAGGTGGTCGTTTGATGATTGTTGGCGGTCGTCTAATTAGTCCGATGTTTTCAATCCGAAACTCTGATATTTCCTCTTTTGTTTGTTTGAAAGTTAGCTCGGTTGATTACTAATCAGTCCGTTGTTTCGTTAGATCCGATTAAAGATCTGCCCTTGCTTATTGGTTATTATAAGTTCCGAACTACAAAATAGCAGTTTCTTGCAATTTATAGTTTTTAAAACTGATGACTTTTGGTGTAATCGGCTATAATAAAACCATTAAATGTTAACAGTCTGTTGATGGGAATTTATCATACAAAGTAACTAATCCGGAGGTATACCGCAACAGATGAGGATTCTATAAGTCAATTGTTCGATGTTTTAAACTCAATTTGCGAGAATTTAATTCCATTTCGGATTCCCGATGTATGACTGAAATTCTGTTTGGGAACTTTAAATTCACGTGAAACAAAGCGTCACCCCTCTTAAAGATATTAAGCGTGATTTGATACTGTTGCCAAAAAAACATGTTTGAATGAAAAAAAATGAAATATGTAAAAAAAAGAGAAGAGCAAGATTAAAATTGGTAGAGGAGAAAAAAATTAGTGAAAGAGAAAAAAATTTATTGAGAAAATAAAAGAGAGCAAAGAAAAACATAAACAGTAAAAATTACTTGAAAGAAGATATTAAGTAAAGATAAAAACTATGAAGATAAGATAAATATTTGTTATTTTGTTTGTCGGTCTATTCCTTCATAAATAAGTTACCATTACATAGAAAAAATTAATTCCAACCAAATGCAAAAATCTTATACCATATATAATATTAAAAAACCTAATATAACCTCAACATATTAAAAAAAATATGATCTATCAAATATGTTAACCTAATTCTCATCTTTGTACAACCCAAGTAAAAAAAGTGCAAAAATAAAAAGTTGTAGATTTATGTCTTATCTTTTTATAGCTTTTTATAGTCACTCAATCACACACTTATGGATTTTTTTTATCAAAATTAAATCACCATATCCGCGAATTAATTCTTTACTTCAATATATCCAAATTATATGAAATTCAGATTTGTTTAAGGGATACGAAGTTAGAAGATGAATTAGGTATAGATATTTTGTTGACATACAAAACATGACTATATGACACACAAAACATGTCAATATTCACACACAACATGTCAATGTAAATCTTCATTTTATAGTCTCGAATTTTGTTCGCATAAAAAATTTACAAAAAAATTTACATATGCTAATCTTGATATAGAAAACATGTCAATATAACAAACAAAACATGTAAATATTGAAGGACAAAACATGACAACACAATCCATTTTTTATTCCGTACTATTTGAAATTAGATTTTTACTCCGAAATCATGAATCCTAATAATTTGAA
The DNA here is from genome assembly GCA_012979155.1 of Hypericum perforatum. NCBI lineage: Eukaryota > Viridiplantae > Streptophyta > Magnoliopsida > Malpighiales > Hypericaceae > Hypericum > Hypericum perforatum. Next base: position 113,625 of record SOPF01027071.1, on the reverse strand, counting down.
TGCAAGAGACACCATCTCAATAATATTCGTTCTAGTTTGATAAAATATATCAATTTTAAGTAAATAATAATACAATAATAGCTGTTAAAATAGTGTTGATATAATTAAAAGGATCAAGTCACTAAATGAAAAACGAACGGGCAAAAACTCTTCGTATTTGATTATAATATCATCTTAAGAGATCCTTGTATTTGAAAAATAATTTAGTCACCCCTTCTTTACGTTAATACAAATCTCACATCAAATTACATACAAAATAAGAATATAAAAATTTTAACGAAAAAAAATACAAGCTTTGAACTTGTTAATGCTTCCTTATTCTATACAACTTTCAATTTAAGCTATCTACCAAATTAAAAATATCACCATGCGTCAGCGTTGGTAATTTGTTTGCCAGCCACGGTCAAGCATTGGTTGATTTTGACTTTATTGAAAAGAAATCTATGCACAATTGAGAAAATGCTACGTGGTTAATAGAGTGTTGAGATCAACTTGACGAAAAACATCTTGACTTTGTTCACTATTATCCAAAATGTTCAATGAACAAAATTAGAATAATAATTTCTCAGATAGTGGCAGTCCCTTTCAGCCAAAGGTACGATATAAAACTAAGAACAATCGGACTGGTCCAATCTGAATAATAACAACAATTACTCTTATATACCATACGATCAATATCATTACCATATGCGGGTAAGGAAATAACCGTTAAATCAAATAAGGCTAGTCCAGTTGATGAGAAATTTATTATATTTAATGTTTGAACTTCAAGAAAAATTTAAAAGAATAAAATTGATACAAATATGCAATCCAAAATGCACGACCATTATACTAGAAAATTCTAGAAAAGAGAGAAAAACAGAACGAGTCCTCGAGTGGCACTTGAGTGGTGAAAGTGGAAGTGAAGAACTGAGCTCCGAGTGACTAAAATTTAAACCTAAAAGAGTAAATAGTTTATACTTATAGAAAAAAAAAGTCAACGAGCAGTAGAAGCCTCATGAAATAGAAAGGAGCTCCTCCAAGTAGTCAGCTCCCAAGTCCTCAAACACGAACACATTCTCCATTCTCCTCTCCTTGTCCTTCTTTCTCCTACTCTCCACTTTCCTCTTCATGGAATGCCTCTTCTTCAACGCCAACACCGGGGACCCGCCCTCCTCCAACCCGCACTCCATCTTCACGAGAGACTCGTGAACCGTGTCGACCGGAAAGTTCAGCACGGCCATCGAGCCTCTCATCGCAAATGCGGCTTGGTCGTACGCCATGGCCGCTTCCTCGGCCGTGTCGAACGTCCCTAGCCAAACCCGAACCCCGTTTCTAGTCGAGTCCCGTATCTCGGCCGCGAATTTTCCCCAAGGTCTCCTCCTCACACCCCTGTAAGAGGTGACCATTTGGTCTTGTCCGAATGGCTCATCTTTTTGGTGCAAGTTGGTGGTAGTAACTCCTGACTCGTTTAAAACTTCTAAGAGAAGCATCTCTTCTGGGTCATTTTCGTTGAAGGGTAAGGACTCATTGAAGAAGCTATTAATGGAATAAGAAGAAGAAGAAGAAGAAGATTCGGGGGAGAAGTAGGAACTTTGGTGCTGAAATATTGATGAAGGGTCCATCTTCAGGAGAAACAAATTAAGACAAATCTTATTTTGTTTTAGGACAGTAATTAGAGCTTGGTCTTTGGTCTTAGTAAATGATGGTCGTTGAAGATTTTGAATGTCGGGCAGTTTGTTTATATACCCGCACGAGGGGGTTAGATGAAGGCTAGTTCATTGGTTGAAACTAAATGGACATTAAATTGTCCAATCAATTAAAATTCGAGTCAGAATTTCAAAGTCCGATCAATTGTCCGATCATCTCTAATTAGTTAAAAAATTTCTTGAATTGTTTAAAGTAGAAACCTCTTAATTAATTATGATAAACTCTTTTGCCAGTTCATTTAACTAATTGTTAGTACAATTTAGAAAATCAATGTGATATTTAATTGTTGGGAAAGAGACAGGTTAAGTGAATGTGGATTTGTCCGGTGGAGGCAAACTGTTCAATAACTTTGGTGGTTAATAATGATTGTTAATTGCACGTGGGTCAAAAGAAATTCTCGAGGGGAAAGGCGGCCTATGGTCAAACGTTGAGCTGAGGACGTCACTTAGGGATGATCTCAGTTTTGGTGATCATATGATGACTTGAAGAGCCCATGTTACTTGCAATTTTATTATTTTTATGACAACGTATGTGTCTATCCTACGTCGATTAACTCTGAAAAAAATTTCGATCACTTGTCGCAATTGTATAACTCGTAACAAATGTATGATTCACTATATTGCCATTTAATTATGTCACATCATTCACTGTAAATGTACTACTATTTTAATGCAATTTTTTATAAAATGTATTTAATGCAAATTAAAAAGATAAATTAAAATAATATGCATGTGTATAAATGATCAATATACCTTTTCGGTCCTTTAAAAAATACGGAGTGTTTTCAAATATACATAATCTCTACTTGACTTTGCAGGGAAAAGAAAAGACTACATGAGAAAAGACTCGATGTAATTCTTCTTCGTTTTTGTTATTTCGACTACATGTCAAATGTTTATTTTATTGCATGTCAAATGTTAAACGCACAGGTTTTAGTAAGTGTCTTGAAAATATAAATTTTTTCAACCACTTAGTATCGAAATATCACTAGTTGACTATTTAAGTCAGGGTAGGTTAAATATTTGAAATTCCGTAAAGTTTTCTTAATAATTATTTTAATACTTCTGTATTTCTGAATATTCAAATTCGAAAATTTTGAGTTAAACTAAAACTACGTCGTCATTATTTAATCTAAATCAACATGAAAAGTATAGAAACTAGTGATTCAATTGTTGTAGTGATGCCGATCAATTTGATCCATTCATTGAATTATCCTCGGACAAAAGTTTTCTTGGTTACAATATTTTGATGGTATTTTCATGTTGTATAATTGGTCAATCAGAGATGTGGCTTGTAATTGGTCTTTCTAGGGAGTTTGTTGGTGAAAATAATAGTAATGTTAGTAAACAATGTTGTAATACGTACGACGGGGGAGCCAAATATTCTTTTATGGTAGGTTTATATATCTTTCCAGCTATATATATAATTATTCATTTCCAGACGTAGGCCAAATGATGTGAATGTGAATTGTTACTCGTGCATGAAAACAGGACATTAAACTTATTCACTTTGGACAAACTTTAATTTCCTCGTGCTTTTAATTTTACAAAGGAATGTGCGTGAACCTTGATATCTAATCAATTATGAGGCTGAAGCTTAGCCTTATCCCTCGTGCACATTCCCTGGCGACTCAAAAGTTAATATTTTAGTCAAATTATTTGACATTTGAACATTACTTTGAATAAATTTAAATATGTGATACTTGAATAGCAATAAATCTTTTCTGCGATAAATATTTACAAAATACTACATTCAAATAGCAACAATTTATATTTTTTTTATTAACCTAGAATAATTTTATTGTTCATTGGTCTAAGTGTTGGTTAATATTTCTCATTAATTTTGCGCATTGATTAGCCCAGTTGATGATTAGAAACGGCATTTGGAGTGACGATGGATATTAGGCGAGGTCAAAATCATTCTTATTATAATGGGAATTAGGTTAACTAAATAATTTTTTAAAGGAGCATAACTTTTGGCTTTGCATGATATTACGTATTTTAGTTTGAGATTCAGCCCCTATTTTCACATTGAATGGCCGGGCTAATATATTAAGACAGATCGAACCACTTGACAACGGTTCTCTTTCAAAGAATTAAGTACATTTTTTTACACCGCATATTAGTAATCGAATAATATATTTAATTCACGTAGAAAATTTGAAATATGACAAAAAAATTAACTATTATTTAGTATATGCTGGAGTTACTTGCACCCAAGATTTTTTTTTTATCAAACTAATAGAGTTGCCTCGCCAATTAATTTAAATATTTATTGATAATCAAAACATATCCACCACATAGATATAATATAAGTGTATAACCATTAAAATATGTTTGTGTGCATGCATATAAGATTATTTTTTTAACAACGACCTGATGGACTGATAATTTACTATGATAAACCCCAAAACAACAATTTGGCATGAATAGTATATATATCCCAAACTTATAGAACGTAATGAGAAACGGATATGTATGCTCGAAATGTTCCGAACGAAACCACAAAGTTACACAATACTCTCATACTCTCATAGTCTCATTATTGACAAATGAATATTCAATTTAAAATTAAAAAATATAACAATATTAAAATTTAGTAGTTAATATAATGAATATCAAGATTTATGCGCCCCTCCTTGCTACGCCAGTGAATACCAAGCGTTCCACACTTCTAGATACATGTCATTAGCAATTTAAAATGAACTTTTTCTCTCCTCCCTTGGGAACTAAGATGAATATTGTTCACCATCATCCAAATAGAAAATTTTGAAAATTGTGAATTTGAAATTCATGGTAAAAAAAGAAATCATTGAAATAGTCATTTTACATAATATTGCTAGAATTTAAAAGATGGATGTTGTTGGCGCACCGAGAAAGAAAACAATCTTGGCCAGATTTTTTTGTGACACAGTTAATTTTAACAATGATAATAATAATAATATTTACATACCACAGAGCATATGTGTAAAACAAATTCTCTCGTACAATAATTACGAGTTTGCGATAATAAATATTGTTTAAAATATGTAACTATAAAATTTCGTGAGAAAAATCGTCACAGTGAAAGAGTAGCCTAACATTGTATTTGGATTGATTTCTTATTTCACTTCCAATAGGAAGATGGGTTAAGTGCAGTCAAAGACAAGTGGTAATAATGAATAAATAAAATAAAGCGGGGACCCGCCTGTCTCGTTAATGCAAATATGCAATGCGAGGACCGGTGTGAACGTTGGAGCCTTTTTAAAAAGTTGGTCAAAATAACCTTATTATATATCTAATGCTCTTTACAGACTATTAATTTTGTGAAATGGAGGCAAATGAAATGGGTATTTTTTGGGTGAAAATTTATATTTTTAATCTGTCAGTCATGATTATGATGCAGATTTCTTGATAGTGTTCATACATTTATAATATTTTATACTAATATTTAAATGAATTCAAATTATTATGGCTTATTGGTAGAATTAAAGGGGTGTGTGATCATCTGTGGGGTGTTCTTCAGGGTCTGGTCAATCATACATGTTAAGAAGTTCAATATAATGTTCTAGAAGTTCAATCCAATGTGGTGGCTCTTTTAGAAGGTCAAATTAGTTCTTTTTGGTCAAAGTTTCTGAATTAAAATGCATGAAACGGGTGCATATCCATATCCATGTCCATGAACGAAGTTGCATTTTTGTTTTTTGAAATTACTTAGTAAACGATGGTCTACTTAAAAGACATAAGTTTAAATATTCTCAAATCGTAATGAATAATATTGTTATCAAATTTAACATATAACGAATTAGAACTCAAATTCGAACTAAAGGAAATGAACTATTCTAAATGTCGCCCATAAATAGAAGAATTGTGCAATGGCCTTTGTTGATATAATTTTTTCGACTGAAAGAAATTGGCATGTGACACTTTACTAACCTGTCTTTGTTTATTAATTAATAAGTATTTAATAATTTCTTAAAGCACTTTCTTACATGTAACTTAAAACTTAAAAATAATTACGTTCTCGAAACAAAAACCTAATAATTAATAATGGGTAATTACAAAACACAATACAAACTACTACCTGTCAGAAGGTCCAAAACCATCAACATGAGCAACGTCGAAAAGCTGGGTTATATCTAAATAACAAAACTAATGAGCTTGCTTTTCAAAAACAAACTAATGAATTTTTGACCGTAAACATCAAAAGCTCCGAATTAAAGCAGAATATCATTTTCTTGTCAAGTCCGACGTGTCTTCTTCGAATATCCTCAACTTATCATGAAATGTGAACAAAGAGAAAATTATATCTATTGTTCACTGTGCTCTTACTAGTAATATTACTAGAAGCTCGCCAATTGCAGAGGGATCTGGCCCTCGATAATTAGATAATGTCAACAAGAAAAAAGAAAAAGACTTCCGTATAAAATTGGTAGGCTTAGCAAAGATTATAATTTATACATCGTGCTATGCACAATAATTGTTTATCCAAAACAAAGCTACTGGTTAGTAGGTAACAGCTACAAACTACGTAGCCAACACAAGTTACAAAAATGTACACCTCCAGTATACAAATAAGTTATACCTCTATAGATAGATATACAAAGAAAACACTGAGGAGATAGCTTCTGATCTACATCGACCCATACCATCATCAGGCGGAGCGAATTTCTTCCCATCCACTGCTCGGGAAACTTCCCTGGGAATGTCACGTCAGTCTTATCTTCTAACGGGGGACAGGTTCGGTTCGCCTTTTGGGAGTGGCACGTCGTGGAACACGAGATATGTTGATCCCTCACGTCGTCGGGGCAGGGGCTCAACGTTTCTTCAATAGTTTCTTGGCTTTCCTAGAGAAGCTTTTAACTGTCATTGTATCAGAAAATGTCAAGGGCAGATCCTCCTCATCGGCATCCCTTTGATCAGACCATGCTGGGAGTGAACTCTCGCATTTCGAGGTGCTGACAGAAGGATCCTCATCGGTGTTTGCTTCTTCTTCTTCTGGTATGTCTTTATAAAGATGCTTCAAAATGAAGAGTGCTGTGTCCTTGTCCCTCCAGTAGTTCCTGATGAAACGATTCATTCACAAATTATTATTATTTTTCAATGAACTGTTCAGAGGCAGCCAATCCTAAAGCATTTTTCCATTAAAGAACCAAGTCATAGCTGATTTCAGAAAGTCTCTTCTGACCCTTTTATGGGAATTTCCATATCCTACCGTAAGACCTATCGGACTGAATTTTGCACGGGCTTCACATTGCCTCTCGTGCTTTTAGAGGATCGTGCGAACATAATGGACCACGGATCTCATTAGAGCAATTAGCTCTAACAACATATGGGTATTTCTATATCCTACTCAAAATCTTAAAACAATAGGTTGGAGAATTTTTCACACTTATAATCCACCACACTCACAACTAGCGATCGGTAATCCTAACAGTTATCACGTGACGCTACAGTTTCGCCAGTTTAAAGCACACACTGACGTTTGCACAGGCTGTTTCGAATCTGATATGCAGTTTCTAAACTAAACGTATGTAATCATGAAATAGCAACTAAATCGGAGTCTAATAGCTTTTTTTTTTCTTTTCATAAGACCAAGATATGTTGTCAGGACATCTTCTGCACAAAAATTTAGGAGACTGATGCTACCAGGGGAAGAAGTTAAATACAAGGCACTCACGTGTGTGACCCAAGGGCTTGCAGATATGGGTGTTCAAATGTTTTATCCTGCATGGTTCAAGAAAAGTGCATGTTAACGGATAATTAAATCAGAGGATAATTTTAATTCTCCAGAAGAACACATAATCAAACGAGGGCTTCTAGAGCATAGTTCGATGCAGTCCAGAGAAACCCCAACTCCCCAAGTGATCAATTGGTTACCCTTAGTCTCACGGGTCTACCACTAATACAACCGCAATAAAAACGTGTATGCAGAAGTACATGCTAGTCAATTTCTGAGGAGCCCTGGTAGCCGAAGAAAATCTCTGCTAGGAAATTTATTTTGGTACACTCAAGCATCAAACAGTTGCAAGCAAAAACCCGAGCACCAAACAAAACGAGAAAACAAAGATAATTAAGTGGGAAACTGTAAATAAAACATTCAAATAAAAGCTTCACAAAAATTTAACGTACTTGAAGCATGTAATCAATTCGTCCATCTTGGCTCCCTGTTAACCTCTCCATCATTAGAGAACCGTAAGTTCTCTCTTCGACGTGCTCACTACTGTTTTGCTCATCTGAATCATGAAATGTTAACATCAGATAGAACAAGAAAATAAAACTTGTGAAGGATGACTTGGTGTATGCATTACTCATACAAAGCTCCTGCTTCTATTTGAATTTCTTCCTTGCATACTTCTTTGATTTTATTGGTAGGAGGGAGGTGGGGGAGACGAGAGAAAAGATACAATTTAGAAATTGAACAGCTAAAAGCACATTTAGTCTAGAGCTTTGCACCTTCTAATCCATCTGCACTTCTAGTTTGGCAGATTGTGAGAACTTTGATCTGCGACAGAGTGGAAGAAAATATAAAAATTGCCCACTTGCATTCCCAATAAACAGAAATATGAATCCGCGAGCACCCAAGAAACTTCCTTAAAAAGCAGAACTTCACTTTAGAGACATTGAAAATAAAAACTAGATATAAGATGGATAAAACTTCATCCTTCACAAAGCCTCGATTGCTTTTTTACCGATGCTAAACAAAAATGTAGTAGGAGGCAAACAGCGAAAAAGAAAACAAAAGGAGGAGATTTAAGACATTGGGGATATTAATCGATGTAACCTTCACAAAATTTAGATGATCAAGGATGGCTTGAGAACGATCAGCTAAATCCTCAGCAAATTCCTGCAAGACCATTGAGCATTTTTATATGAAGATCATTAAGCATAAAAAAGGAAAGCATCAAACATATGGAAGGTAATCTTTGCGACAATTAAATATCACCTGAAATCCAATGTGCAGCCTCTTTCCACCTCTATGGTAAGGAATTAAAACTGGACGCTTAGAGACAAATTCTTTACATACAAGTGGTTCTATTCTGAATGTAAACAAATAAGAGTTCAATCATGTTTCCAGTATAAAACTGAATAAATTACTGGACAGCATATAAAAAATTTGTCAACTCTCTTTCCTCAATTTCCCAGAATGAAATTCAGCTCTCTGATGCCACCAGTCAAACACATGGCAAGATGAATTAAAAATTTCAATTCAATGGCCGGAGCACACCTGTATGCTACTGGATCGAACGGGTGAAATATGTTGAACATTTGACGACAAGCTGGCATCTCCTCACTGATGTTTTCCTCCAACCAATAGTCTTGCCCTTTCCCTGAACATATGTCAACAACATTTTAGAAGCAGATACTTGATGCCCTACATAATGATAAACATCTTGCAGGATACATCAAAACTGAGAATGCAACATTATAACCTTTCTAATTTCATAAGCCAACACAATGCACGTATTATGGTATTACCTATGCCAACACGGATGTTGCGAAGTGCAAGGAAGACTCCAATAGGTGACCCAACAGCAAAGAAAGTGTCAACCTGACAAGTAGTACATCTTCCTATAAATTATTTACAAAAAGCTTCCGAACATAATAAAGGTGATATGAAAACTCTTCAAACCAGAGATATCACAATTATCCCAGGTACAATAAACTTAATGTTAATAATTGATATTTGAGACTTGGATATCAATGTCTCTTTGTTGGTCATGCCATCTGTGGCATCATTTATGAGTATAATATTTGAATAAAGAAAAAATCACCTTTTATCATCAACTTCCGGACATTTGGTCACTCGCAACATGTCATCATGGGCTATCGGAAGGTGGTTTCATGTGACGTGGATAAGTTGATTGGTATCGGGTTAGAGGGAGTGAGAAAAGGAGAGAGAGGGATTAACATAATCGAGGTTCTCATATTAAACAGGTTTTACTTTTGATATTATAACTTAAAATTTAAATTTTGAGTTTTTTTTTTGAAATGTCAATTTCTACCAAGCAACGATACCCTTTTAACAAAATAAGAGTGGCATATGGCCCCTATTTGAAGTACAATGTGGTGTTGTACTTTTTCCAACAAGCACAAGATGATCATTGCTCGATAATGTTTTTAATTCTTGAGTAGATTTAATGAGATTTTCCATTTCTACGATTGCAGGTCACAAAACACGCAATATGCAATATGCACATCAAAAGATGCAGAAAATAACTTGATCCAAAAAATAAGAAAGAAAATTGAAATACCTTGAACTCGAGCTTTGTGTATCTAATGTAAGGGGTATAACTCTTTGTCGAATCATTTAGCATTGCTGTCTTCTCCAGCTTATGTTGGTTGTGTAGAGTTTCATCTGATGCCATATATTTGATTAGACTCGTTAACATGAAGAACTCAACATAAATGTCGATTTCAATATTAATGGGTACCTTGTTGGAGAGTACTGCATGCATCACTACTCCTAAGCTGTGATTCCAATTCATTTATTTTAGCTTTCAGAGAATTGATCTGAAATTGAAACCAAGTTATTTTAGAGACACTAATAAAACATGCTACAGTCCTAAAACGAGCGAAATTGCATAAAATGCACCTACCTCTTCTTTAAGTATTTCTATATTTCTATCCTTAATGTCCACACCAAAGTAATCTTCTTTTTCCCTTTGCTCAACACCATGGCTAAAGTTGTTGCATTTGGATCTGGTAGCTTCACCTAAAAGGCCTTCCTCACACACCATGTCACCACCTTCATGAATGACATCTCCTTGCACAGTTCTCAGCTCTGAATTTCTGACCAGCTCAGCTGTTGGACATGAATCTGATGCAACGAGACTATGGGTCACGAAATGATCTTCTGCTTCAATGTGAGGAACCATATGTAAATTTGCACTCATCATTGCATCCTTGCAAAGATTCTCATCTAGCTTAACTGAGTAACTATATGGGGATGGTTACCTTCCATGATAACAGAAGATTCAGGCCTAGAAGAATGCCCGTGCATATTCATGGAAGAGTCATCGGTCCTAGCATGTTCTCTGAACATCCAATCCATCGGAAAGAGGGAGGAAAGAGTCTCTTGATGGCAGAGAATGTCATATGAGAGGACGCTTCCCAGAGAATGACCGTACAAGGAAACCTAAACAAATATTGGTAGAATTTTAAACCATGACAGGCAAATGAACAAAAGGCTTGATGAAACTTATAGCTCGGTAAGCCAACATACCTTTCCATGATAGCCAGGATTTCGCTTGAGAAACTTCAGATATAACATGTTTAACTGATTCGAGACCTGCCAGACAAGTTTGTTGTTACCTCAGACATCCAAAAAAAGTACTTGCGTTACAATAGTTACCAACTCCAAAAAATGTTCAAGGTCCATACTTGGCAAATATAACTCTACGGAAATAAAGAACTATACCATCAATTCACGAGTCAATAACATGTGAGATGATATCTTACGATGTAAAGGGTACTTGGGCAATATTTGGGTAGATAACATGGTTTTTACAACATGCCAGAATCAGAAGAAAAAAAATAGCAGGACTAAATTGTTCAATCCATACACAATAGCAGGAATCGTCCCTAGCTCAATACTTCAAACCAAGGCTTCAAGATTTTACATCAGAGCTTAGTGACAAGAAGCAGGTACCCTAAACCCTAAAAGACTGGTTTATAGGGAGGAGAGAATTCAGATATATGCACAAGAGAAATCCCCTTTTCTGAAGTACGGTTCTTCCACAAATCTGGTGCTAGCTAAAATTTCCACTTTTACGAATACAGCTTTAGAATTCTTTCTCAGTTAGCATTCTCTTTCTTATTCCTTTATGGATTTCTCTAATCTGGCTAGCTGGTAGTGACATGAAACAACACTGTTGCCATGTCAAACAGAAAACCAATATGGATTTACTTCGTTGTTTGCAATCAGACGACTGTTTTCTGCTCATTAGGTCATCGAATGGCTATAAAAAATCTAGATTAATAAATGATTCATCAGTTAACGCATTTAAACCCACCAAAAAATTTAGTAACATTCAAACCTTCGCTCTAGAAGCTAAATAGTGAAGAGAGATCAAAGCATAATTCCAAATAAAGACACATTACCGAGTTAATTATATCTTGACAATAGATAGGACTCATATAGTATAGTACATCATGTACTGTTGCACTGAGTGTAACACGCAAGCCACGGACACCATCTAAAGTGATCTTGTCAACTGCTGCTTCACCACTAAGCTTCAAACCCTTCCTCCACTGGAACAAACATATAATAGTTCAATGATACATCAAAAATCACAAGTTCAAATGGGAGCTGAAAGCATTAAAACCAGTGGATAAGATAAAGAATAAGAGGAAACATGACCCTTAAACTGAAGACCAGCCTCAGTATCAGGCAAGAATCTACGTGCATAAACAAAATTTTCTTACTGCTCTAACATAATCGCTTTTACAAACGAAGTCAGAAACACCAAAGACACACAGATGCAAAAAATAATACAAACTCTGAGACACAGGCTTCACAATAATCACAAACTCCCTCTAAGTACCATAAATTTATGGAACAGACTCCCAATTTCAAATAAAGCATATAGACATATAGACGTACTTAAAGTGATAAGAAAAAAATAACTTTACCTGACAAGGGATGAAAAGGACTCTTTGAGCACCTCGTTGGTAAGAGGAAAGGTGTCTTTCAGCCAGATTTGCTGTGATCTGTCGATGGTTTCCAACATCATCTACCAGATTTGATTTCTCCAGTCTTTGTCCGATCCCGTGAACCATGAAAACCAAATGTCCAACAGGGACCTGGATGAACAGTTGACCATGTTTAGAGTCTACTATACAATTAGGGCAAAAAATCAGTATATTCTGAAATCTAGTGGCTTCATATTGACAATTAGTCATCAACATAACATAAGATTATTTATTAAACATTGAGAAGGATAGGAATCAGATAATAAATATTAAACGTTCAGAAGATTATTCATACCTGTGAACAATAATCATCCATTTCCTCTTCTTTCTGTTGTCGTATCTCATCCTACAGCACAAGTGACATTTAAGAGGATATAAAATTTAACACTCCGAGCTACTCAGACAACAAAATAAAGATACTGCCAGTAAGAAAATAGCTGTCAACGAAAAAATAGATCAAGAAGACAATGAACAATGATGTAAAAAGTCAACCAAAGGGTTCTTTCTCCATCAGCTTGAAACAAGAGAGTTAAATACTTAGTACCAAGTATGCATGATTATTTGTGGGCCTGAAACAGCTCAGGCCAAGATAGTCTCATGCAAAAAACATAACAGTATAAAGAGGGAATAAAACCTGGGTGAGTTTAGCCGAGATAGATACAGAGAAGCCACGCCTTAACTTTATCCCATTCCCACTAAAGTTGACAAGACCAGAAAAGCCGGACGCATCCACATTAAGCCATGCCTCCCAGGTATCATCTTCCCCCGTGAAAAGAGCATGGAGTCCCTAAATGACATCACACTGTCAATATTTGATCACCGAAGGAACATAGCAAGCAAGGAAGGACCAGTAAAACACAATTGTACTCACAGGAGCTGAGCCCTGCAAATTAACACGAGCTGCAAAAAGGCCTGAAGGCTGAAATGTCCTTCGATGCCAAACCTATAAAGTAAGAAAGAACATCGCCATAGTTAGAAAAGCTAACAAAGACTCATTACAACATTTAAAACAAAAAAAGGCCTTCTCCTTAGAGAAGTCGGTGCTTTGTCAATCAATTTCTGTTAAATGTACAATACATCTACTGTTCAAAGCATAGTAATATTTGCCAAGAAACAACAAGAATATTCTAAAAAAGAAAAAAGAAGAAGAATTTTGTATCAGACCTGTTTACGGTACGCCATCTCCAGCTGTTCAGCAACATCCTCGCGAAGTGGGAGCCAATCAAGACCCCCCTTTCGAGCAAACCAGTGACCTCTTAATACACGACGGTTTTCTCCACTCCAATAAACTGGAAAGCAATGTCTATTTACCAAATCCACCTGCAGCATATCATCTGCATTAGACAAGTTTAAAATGATGTTTAAAATTTCATGTCAAGGAAAACCCACAATAGAAATAGATAAAAATAAACTGCAAGCAGTTATGTGGGTTCACTAGTACCGTTCGCAGAGTACGAATCACAGATTCAAAGAAAAAGGCCGAGAAGTTAATATCTAGGAATTTCCGTATCCTACCCAAAACCTTGCATGGGTCTAACACTGCCTCTCGTGATTTCAAATGGGTCTCGTGCAAGCACAACGGGCCATAGGTCTCGTTAGAGCAATTGGCTCTGATACCATCTAGAAATTTCCATATCCCACCCAAAAAATTAAGGCAGCGAGTAGGTGGATCTTCAACCTTCATGGACAATCCCATCCTTCCGATGTGGGATTCCGTCCAACAAATTATACTCCAAAAGTTTGACAAAGACAGCAGATTATACTAAAACAGTTATCTAATTTAAGTTGCTCAATTTTTAGATCCTCCAAACAAAATTCACGTCATGAACATAGGCAACATATCTTAGTATACAGCAAAGTGCTTCCACCTCAATCATGCATTCTATCAAAATGTCAAGAGAATCCCGAATTGCAAACAAATAGAAGAATACCTCGTAGAGTCCGCCCTTGACAGGAACACCTACTCTCTCTTCTTCAGCTTCTTCTGTCAAAAACGCATTCCTCTGCTTATCCGAGTCACTGCTCGAACTAGCCTGTCCGCTCGGACCTTCACTACACTCAGCATACTCTTTCCACCAACTAGAAAGCAGCTCCTCTTCCCTCTTAATTCACAAAAAGAATCTAACATTATTCACAAAATTCCCTGCACGAACGAACCACCAACCAAAACCGAAAACAACCTGCAGGAAGGCAGCCTCGATAGCTAGAGAATCCCTCATCCCGAACCGAAAATAATCTCCCTTCCCGACAATCTCGCTGCGCGGGACCGAAGCAGCCAACTCTGCGTACACCAAAAATAAACCACAAAAATTACAAAACTGCCACGAAAACAGAAGCAAGAAGTGGAGAGAGAGGAGAGAGGGGGGGGACCGTTATGAGCCAAAGGGACCTTGCAGAAGTACCAGCGGACGTCGTTGCCGTCGGAAGGGCTCCGAGTCTGTGCGTGGTATTTGCGGCGGCCCTCCGACTGCTCGATCACGTCCTCCAGGATCGCGATATTCGTCGGCGTGTTCTTCAGCAAATCCGGCGTCGTTTCCTCGCCCGAGGTCGCATTAGGATCCCCCATTTCTCTCTCTCTTCTCTCTCTCTCTCTCTCTCTCTCTCTCCTCTATGGAGTTGAAGGAACCCTAAACGGGAGAAGAAGAAGAAGGGCAGGTGGCAATTGAATTGAATGTTCGGTAGAAAGCTAAGGGAAGAACAACCTGGACTCCAAGGAAAACCAGATGGCGGTTACTAACTGACGTGTCAACCCTTCTTTTTGCCCTTTTTCCCTTTTGTTTTTTTTTTTTGTCAAGTGTCAACCCTTCTTTTCCATAGTTTTCAATATCGCAGTCAAATCGGTCGAACCAACCATATTTCGAAAAGTATCTCAGGTCAGAAAAATAGGTACACTTGAGTTCTGGTTCGACTGGAATTTTTTCGGTTCAACTGGACAAAATGAACGTTGGTTCAACCAGAATTTTCCGATTGAACCAAAAAACCAAATAAAATGACAAAAATAGAAAATAGGTGCACTTGAATTTTGGGCCAACCGGAAAATTTTGGTTGAACCAAATTTTTATTTTGCCCGATTGAACTAATTTTCTAGTTAAACCAAACTATTGTGAAAAAAAAAATTTATTTTAAATTAAATGGGTGGTTAAAAGAAAATGTTGTTGTATTTATTATTGTAAAAGAGTTTATATTGTAGAAGAAATGTTGTATTTTTTCAATTAATGCACTTAATGGAATTAATAATTTTTAAAATAAATATTTATTATTTATCTCTATATATATAAAAGATTTAGAATAAAAAATTTTGATCTAACCAACGTTCCGACTGGTCAGACCGATCGATCCGAATTTCGGACAATTTCCAAGTTAATGTCTAGAATGGTTTTGAAAACAATGTTCTTTTTCGTCACTTTTTGTTGTTCGTCTCTATTTTATTTTAGTAATTTTGTTGTTATATTGTGAAATAATTATGACATTTTTTTATATTAACTCTACATGGTTAAAATGGTAACAGATAGTGGTTTGGTTAGGGACAGGTATTTAGTCCCCAATTGGGGACTAAAGGAGTGAAATCATTATGCAAGAGTGTTTTGGTAAACTAGTTATTATTCTCTCTCCAGACTTTAAAACTACATACCTATTTTAAATTGATTCTCTCTCCCACGAATTTATGATTCATTTTCTCTCTCCAATCGTTTTATCTTCCACCTAATTTAAATCAATTCAAAATCAGACTTTGAAGGTAAGTTTCGAGTTTATTGTTTTCTCAAATCTGAGTTATTGGTTTGTTGGTTCCGACTTGTTGGTTTTCTCTCATGATTTATTAGTTCGTTGGTTCGTACTTGTATATTCTCTATCCTTATTTATTGGTTTGCTGGTTCCGACTTGTTGGTTTTCTCTCCTAATTTATTGGTTCGTTGGTTCGTACTTGTATATTCTCTATCCTTATTTATTGGTTGGTTGGTTCCGACTTGTTGGTTTTATTTCATGATTTATTAGTTTGTTGGTTCGAAATTGCATGTTATATCTCCTGAATTATTGATTTGTTGGTTCCGACTTGTTAGTTTTCTCTCCTGATTTATTGGTTTGTTGGTTCAGAATCGTATGTTCTCTATCCTTATTTATTGGTTTTTTGGTTCCGACTTGTTGATTTTCTCGCCTGAATTATTGGTTTGTTGGTTCTGACTTGTATGTTGGCTCTCCTGATTTATTGGTTTGTTGGTTCAGACTTGTATGTTCTATCTCCTGATTTATTGGTTTGTTGGTTCGGATTTGTTGGTTTTCTCTCCTGATTTATTGGTTTGTTGGTTATGGAACGATTCAAGAAAAAAAAAATTTGAGTTGTTGGTTCGGGAGGAAGACGAAAGGACGATAGTAATTTTTTAAATTCAAAGAGTAATTTGTTTATTCATCAAATTCCATATTTTCTGTAACAAATTAAATGTTTAAATCTTAAATTCCTTAAAAGTAGCAACATTTATGATAATGGGATTGATAATGGGGCTACATTTAAGGCACACACTAACTACGTAATTTTTAACTTTTGATAAAAGACTATATTAACTTTGGATGTTTTACACCGTTGGATCCCAAAATTTGATCCAACCCCCTATAGTCCCCAACCAAGCCAATTTCATCTTACATCATTTTCAAAAGATCAATGGTTCAAACTTCATAACTTGCAAAAAGAAAAAAATATGTATGAAAAAGATAACAAAATTCAGAACTGTTTAAAATATCAAAAATTTGAATCCAATTGATTAGACTTAAAATTTACCCAAAAAATCTATAATTCGTGATCTTAAGTGGTTCTTTTAAGGGTCGAAGAACACATGCACTTATTTGTTGAAAAAAGGCCAAAGTATGGAGACTAAACATGAGTCGATAACAATAATGAAGCATGTCGTTTTGTAACTAAGCTTACCATTTTTAGAACCAAGACTTGTCGTTATCAATCCAAACAGTCTAAAAAAACTCCTTTACTCCGGACGACTCAGTCCTGTGGGTGATCATGACCTTACTCGGTTGGGTTTAGTCTTTAGTTATGCCTGACGAAGTAAGAAGTATATATTCGGCGGGGCTTTCATTACTTATTGTCGGGTTGGTTTGGAGTGGAGAATTGGATGACCACCTCTTATCCATCTTATTCTTTGGCCAAGGACATTGTGCATATAAAATCCATTGATGTTAATGTGTGGAGGCCAACAGATCATCTTCTTTGGAGGCACACAAACGATATTTATTCGGTAGGCAGTGGAAATTTTTTAATGTTGATGGCTAGTGCCCTCTTCTCCTCCTTCCTCCTTCCTCGTCCTCTTCTTTTTCTCTCTCTATTTTTTCTTTTAATTAATTTGATTGATTTTTTTGTCTAAATGATTATAATATTCCAATTGAAAAAAAGAGAGAGCTACCCTTAGCCATCAAGCTATGAAGGTTAGAATGAAAAACGCTCATATTTACGGCCACTAATATCAACCATGTAATCTTACATTTTGGATATTAGATAATGAGCTTCGCCAAATTACCAATAATGTACTCCTAATTGGACTAATTTAATCTCAATAGAGCTCCTAAGCAATTGAGAAGTGTATCGACACGATAATTAACTGGGATACGCTGTTTAATCAATTAAGATATAAGCACATTGATTAGTTAGGGTAATTTCGGGCCAAACAAATTAAGTAAAATAACACAAAAGCTAACAATACTATTACTAAATATAATCTCTAGAATTCACACCAATTACACATCCCTACACTTTTTTTTAATTTGTCCTCAAGCATCATCCAAGCCTGGCTACAAGAAACCAAACAAAAACTAGACCAAACGCAAAACACTCGACTCTTTTTTTTTTCAAATCCTCTCTCTTACCCTAGACATCGAAAATTTGACGACTTAGACTTAAAAAAAAAAATTGATGTAAGTACTTGCGCTTTGAAGTTCAGTTATCATCATATAAAAAAATGAGTGACCATTGGAGAAAACCATCAGTTTAGTAAACATTGTATATATTTTTTGCCCATTAAGATTTCATAAAAGTTGGCAAGCTTATTCTTCTTCTTTTTAAGGAACACTTAACAAGCTTATTCTTGAAGACGAAAATTGCGCTCCACCATCTACATTTTTAGAAAATAATTGTCACAACAAGCTTAACTCACTCCAAACTGGCAAAACCTTTGATTACAAAATATAGTAAATAACTAAAACACAACCATTATTTTGCACAATATCTTTGCTCTTCCCTAAATATAGATAACTATACGCGTTCTTTATCGGCTAGATCAATAAAAAGAGGTTGACAAGTTCTATATAAAACGAGAATTACGCTCCACCACTGCATTTCACTTGTTAATTTCTATAAATTTGTGACAAACTTGTGGAAGTAGGCATCACCCATCCTCCTTCTGGTTTGTGTTATTTTCCTAAATCGGAATAACACAAACCAGCAACAAAATGTCTTCAACCAAAATAATTGCATCTCTAGTTTCCATCCTCCTGGTGGTGGGTGTAACCATCGCGGTGTACGCCTCGGTGCACGACCACCAAAAGAAATCCGATAACAACAGCAACAACAGCGGGAACAGCGTGACGAAGACCACGACCAAGATCGTCGAGCAGCTATGCCAAGCCACGGACTACAAGGACTCGTGCATCAACACCTTGAACAATGCGAACAGTACCGACCCTAAGGAGCTCCTGAAGGTTGCCATTCTCGCTGCTTCTGATGCGGTGAAGAAGGCTTTCGACTTCCCTAGCGACTTGATCGCGAAGGGGAACAGCGAGCCGCAGGTGAAGATGGCGTTCGACGATTGCAAGGAGCTAATGGACAATGCTGTCCAGGAGCTCCAAGCTTCCATGTCCCTTGTTGGAGACAACGACTTGCACACTACGCAACAGCGCGTGGGTGAGTTGGAAAGCTGGCTGACCTCTGTTATCGCATACCAAGAGACATGCGTCGACGGGTTCTCTGACAATAGCACGATCAAGCCTGTCGTTGACCAAGGCATGACTGATGCGAGGCAAATGACGGACAACGTTCTGGCCATCATCTCCGGCCTGAGCAACGCGCTCGGATCCCTCGGGCTTCACTTGAACCTGCCCACAAACTCTCGCAAGCTTCTTTCGGAAGACGGGTACCCTGTTTGGCTCTCGGCTGGTGACCGTAAGCTTATGTCCGCCCCGGCCGCCGGTGGATTTAGGCCTAATGCGGTTGTTGCTCAAGATGGCAGCGGTCAGTTTAAGACAATCTCTGCAGCCCTTAACGCGTACCCGAAGAACTTCAAGGGCCGATACGTGATCTACGTCAAGGCCGGGGTCTACCGCGAGTATCCTACCGTCACCAAGGCCCAAAAGAATGTCCTCATCTATGGCGATGGTGCTGACAAAACCGTCGTCACAGGGAGCAAGAGCTTCGCCAAGAGTGGCCTCGGAACATGGAAGACTGCTACATTTAGTAAGTTTCTTCATTATCATCTCGAGTCGGGATCAGTTTTAAACTCGGAGAGAGCAATTTAAATTCTGATGGCTATGGATTGTAATTGTTGTTGTTGTTGTCGTGTGTAGTTGTTGAAGGAGATGGATTTATTGCCAAGAACATAGCATTCGAAAACACCGCCGGTCCTGAAGGACACCAAGCCGTGGCGATCCGAGTCAACTCAGACATGTCCGTGTTTTACAACTGCAGATTCGATGGGTACCAAGACACACTCTTGTACCAAGCCAAGCGCCAGTTCTACAAGAACTGCATCGTCACCGGGACAGTCGACTTCATGTTCGGATACGGAGCGGCCGTGTTCCAAGACAGCACGATCATCGTCAGGATGCCAATGCTCAACCAGCAGAACACCGTCACCGCGGATGGGAAGAAGGAGAGGCACATGAAGTCAGGGTTGGTGATCCACAACTGCAAGATCATTGCGGACCCGAAGCTGGCCGCGAACAAGGCGAAGATCCCGTCCTACCTAGGCCGACCTTGGAAGGACTACTCGACCACCGTCGTGATGGAGTCATTCATCGGAGACTTCATCTACAAAGAGGGATGGATGCCTTGGGCTGGCAACTTGTTCCTCAATACCTTGTACTACGCCGAGTACGCCAACACAGGACCTGGTGCATCGACCAATGGGAGGGTTGGATGGAAGACTTTCCATAGGTTGAACAGGAACCAGGCTCTCCCATTTACAACTGGAGCCTTCCTTGATGGAAGTGCCACGTGGATCAAGAACACTGGAACTCCTGTCTTGCTTGGCCTCAAGGCTTAATTATAGAGCAAACCCATTTTTTTTCATTTATATATTTATTCTAAAGTTATTTTAATACTTTGTGCTTGTGGTTTCGAGGTTTTCACCTAACCCGCTAAGACTGCAAAAATTCATGCAATTTTTGTTCTAAATTCGTTCCACCCATTATATCTACAAAAAAAGCTCTCGTCACCTTTTCTGTTATTGTTCTTATTGCACTCAAAAACTCCGAGGTAGTCTTCTCGAACTATGATACAAATAATGAAGACTTAAACTGCTATATTTTCTAGAGAGACTTAAACTGCTATTATTGATTAGTTATTAACTCTTTAAATCAACAAAATTCCATTTATTGCATGGGTTAAGGGGAAGATCACTTGTTATTCACACTGAATATATTGCTAAAAGTAGCTTAATAATGACAATGTTTTTAACGTGATGTCAATTTTCCAAAAATACGATGAAGTTTTTTAACGAAGATCAGAAATTTCATATCGTTCTATAATCATATCATGTTGAAAAAATTATCATGAAGCTTGATTGGATGTTATTAACTATTGATAGAGCTGTAACAAGAATCTCAATACGATAAAAAAGATCATAAAAGGTGGTATAACCTTGATATCAATTTCAGAACTACATATTGTGTATTCAATATATCTTCTAGCGTAAAAGACGTTCTCGCATTGTAGTTCATCAACTTCTTGTGTTTAAAGCTCAATATTTTTCATGACCACAATAGCAGTCATCCAGAACTGCCTTAAAATAGTAAAATGTACATCTTTGAACCACCAAAATTGATAAAAATGGTAAAATGTACATCTTTGAACCACCAAAATTGATAAACAGGATATTCCTAAATTTTTAGGGTAAATTACATCTGGCCCCCTCGGGTTTGGGGTATTTAACGCTCGCCCCCCTGTTTTTCTAAAATCGATTAAAAAACCTTTCCTGTATGGCAAAATTGTACAAATCAGCCCCTCATGCCAGAATCGGAGATTTTCTCCGGCGAGGAGGCACGGGAAATGACAAAAATGCCCCTTGACTAAAAAAAACCTTTCTCGTTTACCTTCATCGCACTTTATTTTCTTCCTCTAATTCCAACCAAAACTAAATCACAAGTATCGAACCTAGTTTCCAGAACCATGTCAACAAATGCAACAGTTCTACATCTACAAAACCAAAAAACCATGAAGTCTGTCGATGATCAAGAACCCAAAAACTACCATGAACCCAAAAACGGCATAAAAGAGAAACCTTTGAACTACAACAATCCCTCAACACGATTTCCTAAACAGCTCTTAAACAAACATTGCAAACAAGATCCATGTCTCGAATTGGGGAAATCAGTACAATTGAAACATGGAGCGAAACCCTAGCCAAACCTCTGATTGGGGAAATCAGTACAATTGAAACTAGACAATTTGCGTTCTACGATCCTCGTGGATACTAGACAAGAACAAGAATAGATTCGAGTTCCCCTTCGAGGGTTTGGACGAGGTAAAAAGGCTCGGGATTTTGCCGTAGCTTTTGGATTCCACGAGATTCTTGACAGCTTGCTGGAGGGAGGACTGGATTTAATTGGACAGAGACCCAATCCCAAACAATACCTAATTAAGAGAAAATTGAACCCAGCACATCGGGCTTTTGAATTTCTGGGTTATGAGGGAAGGATTTCTTTTGAACCCGGCACATCGGGCTCCTGAATTTCCGGGTTATGAGGGAGGGGTTTCTTTTGAATCAAGCACATCGGGCTTCCATTGCCTTTTTTTATTAAATCTCAGAACCAAAAGATTTTGGAGTGTTTTTTTTTCTGTTTGTTCTTGGAGTTCATTTGATTTTCTCTCACGATTATTTCTTTGTGTTGGTTGTGCTACAAATGAACCAGAAGAACTCATGTGAATTGGGTTTCTTCGATGAGGTTTGTTAAGTTGAGATTGGTTCATGTGATTCATGAATTGTTCATGTGTTTTTTGGATGGAGTTTGTTAAGACGAAAGCAAGAGGGAGGAGGAGGATGAAGAGGAGGGAGGAGTGAGAAGAGATGATTTTTAATTTTTTTGTTTTTTAGTTTAAGGGTAAAATAGTCATTTCCCGTGCCTCCTCGCCGGAGAAAATCTCCGATTCCAGCATGAGGGGCTGATTTGTACAATTTTGCCATACAGGAAGGATTTTTTAATCGATTTTAGAAAAACAGGGGGGCGAGCATTAAATACCCCAAACCCGAGGGGGCCAGATGTAATTTACCCAAATTTTTATCTCTAACCCCTAATCTTTCTCGATAGAACTCGTCCACCCAGTAACATCTTTTTGGCTGGTTCAAACATGTATTCTTTATCTGGCCTAACCTTTCGTGAAATTTCTTGACCTCCATCTCCGCTGCACACATAATCGGTCAACATGTCATATATAAACCCTTTTGAATCAATAAATGACGCAATACTTTGAAATTGTTCATCGTGTTGTGGTAAAATATGTTTTAAAATATTTTCTTTTTTTTCAAACTTTTAAGGTGTTATTAATGTTTATTCGAGTGACCGGATTTCGATGCTATACATCAAGAGCACAAACTCGACCGCACAAATAATAACATCTCGATTATCAATAACACTATCATCGTTACTTTTAAATTGAAGACATAAGTGATGGGTATCTTATAAGAACCTTGATATCTTGTTTTATGGCTTTTTCAGTGACTTCTCCAAGATTTATCAAAATTTTTGCTGTGCGCAAACAATGTCTCGACTTACGCTTATCTCAACAAAACAAAGTATAAATGTGAATCGATTCATATTCAAACTTCTTCAATTTCTGACAGAATAATGTGGCATTGGAAAAAAAATTGACATGCATAGAAAATATGAACACTAATTATGTAGATCAATTGATAAAAAAATGTTGTTTTACTTTAACTAATAAATTTCAAATTTCAATCAAAGTATTAAATAGTTATTGAAAAAAATAAAAACATCTTGATAGCAAAAAAATAAAATAAATCAATTTAGTGACATCCGGAGTGGTAAATAATTAAATATCATGACAAAATGCATCAAAAGAAGAAGATAAAATCTAGAACAAGACAGTGAGTATCCATACGTCAAGAATGGGCCGGGCCCATAAACAAAAAGCCCATCCGAAAACCCTACAAATTTTAGGTCCTCTAACGATAAAATATCTCAATTTCCTTTCTTTCAAGAATCCCAAAAAAACGCCTGAACCCTCTTCCTCCTCCTCGAAACCGTTTCCCGACGGCGAGCTAGATCTCTCCGAGTTTCACTTCACACACACACTCTCTCTCTCTGTCTTCGTTATGGCGGAGGAAGAGGTGGCTTTGGCGGCGGACTCGGTCGCTGTCCCCTCCTCGGATCTCAAGCGCAAGCTCACGGACTTGGAAGACGGCGTCCAAGAACAGATCGAGAGAGACGAAGCGGTGGGGACTGTCGCCGAAGAGTCCGACGTGGCGGCTGATTCCAAGCGTCCCAGGCTTCACGATGAAGCCGAACCCGATGATGGCTCAGGTTATCATTTTGTGGATTGATAGTAATAATTAGGGTTTCGGTTCGTTTGGATTTAAAGTTTTTGTGTTTGGCAGTGAGTGCCAATGGGTTTGGGGATGGTAAGCCCGTGGACGAGGTTAAACCCGAAGCTGGAGGCGGCGAGTGTGAGGCTCCACCTGTGGCCGAGGGGGCTTCTGAAGCTGGACGTGACGAAGAAGAACAGCCATCTGGTGCCGAACCAGCTTCTCTCGAGGAGTCCAAGGATGAGGAGAAGCTCCCCGAAGAGAAGGATTTGGGGGACTCCAAGGATGAGAAGCCTTCTGATGGCGATGACAAAGCAGCCTCTCTTGTGACCGAGGAGCCTGTAGATAATGATGATGATCAGGTTACCTCACGTAAGGTGGAGATCCCGAACGACAAGGTATGCCCTTTTCCCGTGACTCCGGTAAAGTAAAAAATCTTGTATTTTGTGTGGGATATGATAGTAGTTTTAATTGTTTGGAAATTAAAATGTTATGTGTAGGTCGGGGTTCTGATTGGGAAAGGCGGGGACACCATACGCTATCTACAGTACAATTCTGGAGCGAAAATCCAAATTACGAGGGATGCCGAGGCTGATCCACGAGCTCCGACGAGGCCTGTGGAAATCATTGGGAAATTAAGCAGTATAATGAAAGCCGAGAAGTTAATTAATGATGTCATAGCCGAGGCATGGGTTACGTTTCTCTTATCATTTTTCTGTCTCTTTAGTTATACAATTTCCTTTGATATGAGACATAGCATTAAAAAAGCATTAGTTTTTTGCACTATCTACAGGCAGATGCTGGGGGTGCTCCTGCTCTCGTTGCCAGAGGCCTTCCTAGTGCACAGAATGCTGTAGTGAGTGAGCAGCTAGAGATTCAAGTGCCAAATGAAAAGGTATGCACCGGAAAATGGTTCTTTAGCATTATCATTTTCAGTGAATTGCAGTTTGTGCTCATGTATTTTCACGGATGTACAGGTCGGTTTGATAATAGGCAGGCGGGGGGACAACATTAAAAGTCTGCAAGCCAAATCTGGAGCGCGGATTCAGGTAGTTGGTATCATTGTCCCCCGTGTTGGGCATACTTGATATCCCAGAGGTTGTGTTCGCAGTCGGGACACTACTAATGTTATCATATTATTCTTAGTTAATTCCTCAACATCTTCCTGAGGGTGATGGATCTAAAGACAGAACTGTGAGGCTGACTGGTGATAGGCGGCAAATTGAGACAGCCAGAGAGATGATATTGGATGTTATGAGTCAGGTTTGTTAATTTCTTTCTTATTATTTTGTAATCTGTTGCATTCATACTTAAAATACCATTTTATTTTGCTGTTTCTATCTGCCTAAGTTTGCTATGATGAATAGAATATCAATTTCAGCAATCTTGTTAAGTGCCTTTGTATGCTTCTGTCTTTCTTAATTAGTCCCATGGGTCTCAAAAAAAATTTGGATGAACTTGTTGTCTGTTTCTTTTTTAGTCCTTTGATGAACTGTCTGTTTCTTGTGAACTGAATGGGAAGTCTTGCCTTGTAAGCATACTCATAAAGTTTTGTATCTGTCAGTGCTTCCAAATATCTATTGCTGCGTATGAATGTTTTTGTTGCTTTAATTAATGCTGGACCATTCTCATTCCCTTCTCTTCACTTGGGTATCTGGATTGCTTTATCTCTCTGGTCAGCTTGGGATTATGTTATATTTATTTGAGCAGATGCAATCAATTTTCTTTAGGCAGCTAAATTAGTCAGTGGTTCTGTCTTGGTAGCTTGTATTTCTGTTCGGCCATTCATGCACAAATGTCCTTTATCTAATTGTGGAAGGCTTAGTTCTTGTTCTGAAGTCAGTATGATGACATGATACGTAAGAGTTTGGGGTGTTATGCAATGGATCAACGTTGGAGATGGTCGTTTGAATGCTATTAGGAAGATCATACATGCAAGTCCCGACACCGGTTGCCATGATTTATCTCTGTTGAAGGTGCCGATTTCGAATTGGTTGACTTTAAAAATGCAGATTTGGCCTTTTCCTTTCACAAGGGGTCAGCATTGCTTTCTTGGTGTAGCAATAGACAACCATCATACATTCATCAACGGAGAGAGGTATCTGGCATTAAGTCTCCCAGTTGGAGGATGTTAATGGTTGGTAAGATTGCTTTGAGATTTCCGCTCAAGATCTTGATTCAGTGAGACTGTTATTGCATAAACTCAGTGCTCTAGAGCAATCCATATCCATGAGACGTTTGTGGGAAGCATGTGTAGTATTTAGTTGTCTGAAGATTCTGTTGAATGTTCTTTGCAGAAGTGAGTTATGATATGCATTTAGCTGCACCAGAATTGGGCCAATTGGCCATGCAAGTTTGAACATTATTGAGCTCAATTTGAGGATATCCCCCTTAGTGTATGACTTAGGTCGTCCTTTATGGTAGGCTCTCACGAAGAATCTGTTACACCAATAGTAATGATGCAAATGCGGTGATATTTTAAGATAATGTAGTCATTCACTTTACTTAGGCTGCAGTATGTTGTAGGCCATGCCGATAATTTTCCACTGAGAGTGTAACTGTTTGGAAAATTGGATTTTGATTGATAGCAAGTATTTTGTGATGGTCTCTTAGATTACTCAATATGTTTGAGCTATGTTGTCTTTGCTCAATAATTTTTAATCGGGGATATTGCTGATCACCTCTTTTTGCAATTTGTACCAATTCTCTTAAGCTTTTCCCCTCTGATGAAGCAACATTTCAAATGTCATGTTTTGACTTTTGTCGTGTTTGGTAATGGCCGCAGGTATATAATCCTTACTCTACTTTTGATTGTTCGAAGTCATGTTCTTTGTGCTGAAATAGAAACTTGAATTTATCCAAATAGAAATTTGAACGTGTTAGATAGTGCACGAGTTATGAAAATGCTGTTGAAACTTGCAAGTTATTGAATCCATCAAAAAAGAAATATTTGTACTACTGCAGGAAAATCCCGACTCTACCCTTTTTTGTTAACTTTTACTTTTGTTCTACTTAGACGGAACATATTTTAACACGTGCATTACATTTTACTCTGTTGCGATTCATTCTTAGTGTTGCCATGGTTTAAAAAGAACAAAAATATGGCCTTTCACCCATCAACCACTGTTTGTATCCGTTATGTTACTTTAGTGCAATCTCATTGTTTGGGATAGTTTGGTTTCACCTGATTGTAACTTGGGTAAGTTTTGTGGAATTGTTGTGATTATATTTTCATTTCACACTTGAATCTCTTAGAGGCTGAAAATGTAGGGGAGATGCCCCTGATCTTCAATCATGGTATCGGTTCTTGACTTATCTTACCTTGCTTCTTTTGTAAGATCCATGCATCTTTTGTTGATTTTACTTGTTTCCATTTGGATATTATGTGTGATTATTCATTTACTTAGAAGTTGTTCTATGTATCCTTTAGAAACCTTGCACTGCTGCCAGTCTGATTGTTCTGAAAGCATATGATGCATATTTTCTCACTGGCAATGGATGATCTTCTTGACAGGGTTATTTATGTTTTGGGTTGAGTAACTTGAAAGATATGAGGACATTAATTCTATAGCTTAGCTTTTAACTTCCGATGTTACTGCTCATGGCTACTACATTTATTTGTTGTGTTTTGCTATTTCTCTTGTTAGCAGCTGGACAATTGAAATATTATTTTTGTCTATATTGTTCAACATAATGAAATGGGTCAGTAAGTTTACTGAAAATGATATTCATGCCCAACATTGGATAATTTTGCTTCGCCTATTTGTATTGCCTGGGAACATTTATTGAAACTGATGTCACGCAGATTTCTGTATCTTTAGCAATTTTGTGCATGATATGCTTTGTTTTTTCTTATGTTGCAAATTATTATTGATAACAGTGTCATCTGTTAATGTATTTACCTTTATGATGATTGTGGACAGCCTGTGAGGCAATCTCCCGCAGGAGGGTATAATCAGCAGCACTCCTACGGAGCTCGTGGACCTGGAGGTCCAGGATACTGGGGTCAGCGAGGGCCTCATTCATCCCAGCCGATGCCTTACGATTATCCACCGAGAGGAGGATATCAGTCACCTAATTCGCATTATGGGCCTCCAAGCTATGGTGGTTATCCCCCTCCACACTTGGCTCCGAGAGGCCATATGGGTCCAGGCTGGGAGCAAAGGCCTCCCTCCGGCATGCATGGCCCATATTCTCAAGGTGGTGGTTTTGACTACTACGGTGGCCGAGGTCATGGACCCGGGCATGCTTCTGGTCCGCCATCTGGTCCTGCAATGGGCCCACCTCCATACCAGTCAAATTACAACTATGGCCAGTCTCATGGTTCTGATTATGGGCATCAGGCACCCTACTCGCAAGCATCACATCCCCAACAAAATTATGGACATGGTCATGAAGAACCAAAATATGACAATCATGCCCCGACACAATATGGCCCTGGAAGTTATCCACAAGGTAGTAATCAGCCTGGGTATGGGACCCAACAACAATATGGTAAGCAAGCATCATATGGCATGGCCTCTCAGGGCCCTCCACCTCATTCCTATGGACCTCCTCGTGCTAATCAACCAGGGGAAGTACCACCTTACCAAGCGCCTGTTCAACCAGCACAACCATATGGTTCAAATGTTCCTCCCCAGCAGCAATATCCCTATGCGCCAACTGCTTCTGCTCAGCAGCCTTATCCTCCGTACGGATCTACTGATGTGTATGGTCAGGCAGCTCCCCCATCGGCCGCAGGTTATCCTCAACAAAGTGGTCAGCCTGTTTCAACCTACGGCCAACCTGGTGGGCAACAGGCAGCTGGATATGTTGGGAACACCGGGAGTTATGGGTCGTATCCCATGCAGCAAACATATGCTGAGCAGCCAGCAGCCGCAGCAGCCAATGCAGCCTATGCCTATCAACAAGATCCCGCGTATGCCAGTAATCCTGCTTCGGCTTATGGTGCACAAAGCGGGCAGCCAGCCTATTCCCAGCCAGCGGCCACTCAGACGAGCTCGCAACCGGCAGCTTTTGAGCAGCCCGTGCCGCAGCAAACTGTGTATGCTTCTGGTCCAGTACCAGCTGGCTATGCGAAAACTACTGTATCTCCGCAGCCTGCTACCTATCCTCAGTATGACTCGACCCAGGCGTATGCTGCACCCCATTGAGTTCTCTGGTGTAGCTTGTAGGAGAGTGAGAGAATGGGATTTACTTATGGGTGTACTTCCAATTTAAGCTGTAATCGAAGTCCTCGTGACATTTTGTTGTCCTCTTTGTAGAGTATGGTAGTGGTCTTGGTATGTCGGAGCACTATTTCTGACCACCTTACGTTACGTTCGATTTGCTTTCATGTCCGGTACGGATGTAATAATATTTAAAATACTTTCTCCGAGTTCGGATGGTGTTCTTAGGGTACTA
This sequence comes from Hypericum perforatum, assembly GCA_012979155.1. Lineage (NCBI taxonomy): Eukaryota > Viridiplantae > Streptophyta > Magnoliopsida > Malpighiales > Hypericaceae > Hypericum > Hypericum perforatum. The sequence goes on along the minus strand of SOPF01027071.1, from coordinate 84,107 downwards.
GAGATTGATTAGTGGTGTTGGGTTAAGTCTTGTGGATTCAGCAGCAGGATGTTACTGTGCCACGGTAGGCAAATCTTGTTCAATGATTAATATTTATGGTCCAAAAAGTTTTAACCTATCAAAAACTTGAAAATGTCTAATTTTTTGTAACTAATAAAATATGAGAAGTTGAAATAGCCATTACCTTAATCTTAAATACGTAATATAGGTTAGATTTTTATTAAGTATGTTATTTTTTTTTCTATTATTTTATATCCCACTAGTCTTTTATTGAAGATATAACTAGTCTTTTGCACTATTACTCTAACAAAGAAAATAAACATTTATAAAGTATCGTACTGTAACTAGTCTTTTTAGTATTCTTCGACGGACATAATCTTAATATTCGAATTTGAAGATGCCCTCGAATTGGTTAGTTGGCGAGAAAATTTATCAAGTTGATAATTAGTAGGATGATCAACTACAGTAGGATCAAATGTAGTCTACACTCTTTAAGAGAAGCAGGAATGGAGAATTTTCTACAATTGGTGAAAGCCTGACGGGAAAAATCAAACTTGAAAGACTTCCACAAAAATGCTCGTCGAAATTTTCTCATACCTGGATGAGCATCCACAAATTATGAAATGGGTTTCCAGAACATAATTTCCGTCTCTATTGCACTCTTCATCTTCGGAAGAACTAGTTATTAAGTTGAAGGAAACTAGAGAGCCGGAAACAAGTTCAAAATTGAGGGAGCTGCTCGGTCAGATCCTTATCAATTATTTGCTAAACAGTTTGCCTAATTATTGGCCGGATTCATCTTCTCAGCGGCTGCTGCAGCAGAAGAAGCTGCTTTATCTAAGCCTAATTTCTGCAATTCTGTCATGAAACCTTCTACATCCGCCGCACTAATCTTGTATGGACTATGAGCAGGTCCTGGGAATGAACCATTAGAGACTTCTTCCTTGTATTCGACCAACGCTTTGTTGATGACCTCTCCAACTTGCGCATATTGCTTACAGAACTTGGGGGTAACCTGTAGAAGGGAAAAGCGTTTACGACGAAGTGCCAATATCACTCGGGATTGTCAATGTGAACGAACAAGAACAATCATTTACCTTAGCATGATGTGGGTGCTGAAGCATCCCTAATAGGTCATGGTAAACTAGCACCTGTGTAAAGATCACGGTATAAACTATTTTAAGAAACCTGCATTCTGATTGAAAAAAAATACAACAGAATTATCTTTGACATTTAATAAGCAATAAAACATATTTAGTGTTCACAAACATATAAACTTGATATGTTCGATCAGCATAGAACGGCCTTTCACATGGACTAGTATGCCTAGAAAAAGTGTGGCGAGTACACGTGAAGGGAAAAAGACGTTGCAACGACTTCCAACTAGACCGAATCTCAATGTTTCTACTTCTCCTATCATTACTTTCCTTTCCATGTAATGCTACTCTTATCAATTTTTATTCGAGGCATACAAGTTCAGAAAAAGCTTCAGCATATTCTTCGGATATTATCATTGGTGCATGTCTGAAAAGCTGAAAAAAATCCACAACTACCACTTGAAAGAAAAGACGGGACATAGGAGAGGAGCATACGACAAAATGCTTCATCTAAATGAAACCGAGAAACTATTGTTCCATTTCTGATCATGCAAAAGTAAGCAATAAGTTCTTGGATGAGTGTTTTAACATCAACCAAAGCACGTTCCAGACTTCCGGTAGGGATTTATCTACATCTGTACATCACTTGAGATCCATTGTTAGCAAATATCACCAAAAAGTGAGAAGTTCGTGCTAGAAAATTGGGTCACGGATCTGTTGTGTTATGATCTCAGGTAGCTAAATTACCTCAATCACATATGCAATATGGACCGGGGAGGAGCGACCCCGAAACCTCATTAACTCAAACCATTTAAAGAAACCCTCGCTCTCTGCAATGTTTGCTCTAACCACAGCATTTCGGAGGAGCCATAACAGACATCATGAATCGATGATGAAATGAAACCCAATGGAATTATATTTCTTGGAAGCAGAGGTAGTGAAGAGCGAACTAGGTAAACAAACCTGGCCACTGCAGAACGGTCCAGCTCCGATGCCAATTGTGGGTATCTGAAGAGCGGAAGTCGCAGCAGCAGCCACAGGTGCAGGTACACATTCCAGAACAACTGCGAAGCACCCGGCTTCTTGCAGAGCTAACGCTGTTTCCACAACCTGTATCACGAACAAAACTTTTACAGTTCAACCAAACCAAAAGGGAACACCAAACATTTAACTGATATATTAAGACAGGGTGGTGGAACAAACCTTAACAGCACTAGAAATGTTTCTCCCCTGAGGCCTAAAACCACCAAGAACACTAATTGCTTGAGGTGTAAGCCCAACATGTCCCATAACAGCAATACCCGCCTCCACGATAGCTTTTGCTGCCGAAATTCTCGACAATGCCCCTCCTTCCAGCTTAATTGCATCCATGCCCCCTTCCTTCAGCACCCGAACCGCGGAGTCAACTGCCTGCTCAGAGTGCAAAATGCCACATCAGCATCCGTAACAACCATGCCACTTGGAACCAAAACACAACCACCCAAGCGAAAAAGAGACGAAAGACAAAATCCTAGTACATTACACCCTATTGAGCTGGTTCTTGGGCCGCCATGACCAAGTGAGTGCTGGCCCAACTGTACGATATCCAGCCATCAGAGATCAATACACAAACATTTTATGTAATTCCCAGTAATCCGACTGATTATCTCTATAGATCAAACATGTCTTACTAGTCTAGGTCTTGCTTTGATACACTTGTAATGCCCCGTGACTCAACTTACTATCTCTTCAAACCAACACCATCATTTTCTAGCATATTTTGTCTTCATTCACACGCATTCTCATAAATTGCCCAGGAAGTCATCTAGTCTGAAACTACCCGAGACCACACACATTTAAACTTGGATTTTTTTTTCAAAAATGTATGTCGAATTCGAAAAAATAGGTGCACCTTGTTGTTAAGTATCCAAATAAAAACACTTAAACCTTTCGGACAGAACATATCTTTTAGGGGATATCATCTAAGTTACTCTTTATTTAATCCCAAAACATTACAACAAACCATAAGATATGATGTCGTTTTCTTTATTATTTTTTTTCCTGAAACTAATCAACAACTGATGATCGTTAATTAAGGACAAACTTCCCACAAGAAACAGAACACAAAACTTTTCCTAACAGCAAAAAAAAAGAAAAGAAAAGAAAAGGGAGAATTAAATGGACCTGGCAAGAGCTGGACTCGTAGGAGCCAAACGGCAAGTCGCCGACGAGAAGAGGACGGCGAGCGCCACGAGCAACGGCGCGGCAGTGGACGAGCATCTCGTCGAGGGAGATGGGGAGTGTGGTGTCGTGGCCGTGGACGACCATGGAGGCGGAGTCCCCGACGAGGCAGATGTCGACGCCGGCGGTGTCCAGGTGGACCGCCGAGGGATAGTCGTAGGCGGTTACCATGGTTATGGGGGACCCGGCTCGATGCTTCTGCCGGAGGTGAGTGAGAGTCACTCTCCGGTCGGGAGCCTGTTGAATTGGTCCGCCGTAGACGCTGCTCTCGGGGACGTTGCTCATGCACCGGCGGCGGAGGAACCGCCAAGGGGCCCGCCGGAGAAAGGACATTTTTTTTTATCTCACTAAATCGCTGATTAATCTAAATTTAAACAGATATATAATTATATTCCTATTTAATTATGAATATATTACGTGCAATAATATCTGGGAAGGACGGGAAAATTGGCGGGCCGTGCATTTTGGCTGCGCCACCTGCCACGCCCAACCCAAAGAATATAATATAATATTAAAGAAAAAATGTACTTTAATACCTTATCCTTTGACGCATTTTTAATTTAGTAATGTGTTTTAACTTTTGTTAATTTTTTTTATTAATTTAAATTGTTTTCACAATTTCGAATCTAAACGATGACGAAATTCGATCTTTTCAGTACATGTTTAAAGAGTGACATCGTTTCTATCGAATCATACATGATGTGGTAACTTTGTTCACTTTCTTTGATTCCAAAGAGAGTTTAGTATGTTTGTCTCTCTTTTGACTTTATAAGTCATCACCATGTCAGTTATGTGTCATATTGATGATGGTACGGTAAAATAAAATCTCAATTTAACCCTTATTTTAAAATTATCCAAAGTAAAAAAAAATTCTCAATTATGGGTTAGGGTTACAATTGAAATTTTTAATTTTCCAATAGCAAACAATCACGCTGTTATAGATTTCGACGATTGAATGCCTGCTCCATTTTGGTACCACAGAATTTTATTATTTTATAAATGATGATATTTAGTAGTAAAAGGTTTTAATAAAAAGTCAAACCATTCTTTCAAGACCCCAAAACCCAAAATTTGTTGCAACTTTTTCATAAGGCTAAAATTCTCTTGTAATTGATTTGCCACAAACTTGCGGCATAACTAAACATTACATAGCGAGCTAAAATAAGCATGTCCTTGTTCGATTTGATATGAAAAAACTCATCCAAAAGAAGTCGGAACCTTTAATTTTCGTTACTATCAAACGACGCCGCAGGAAAGTACAAAGTCCGATTCTTAGGAAACATAGAGAAAGAAGAAAAGGGTACAATCTCAATGCATTAGAAAACCAAATAGAAAAACTTGTCAATGTCAACCATTAATCTCCAACTCCCTTCATGAGACAGAGACAGACATAACTTGTTTAACTCTCTTCATCCACCAGAATGGTGGATTCATCGCAAACCCCGGCGTCTAGTAAAGTCGCCATTTCGTCGTCCAGAAGCATTGGCATCGGAGAACCCTGCATATCAACGCGCACACTACACGGTTAAAAGGAAGTCGAGAGGAAACATTAGCTAGGCAACGTTACTCGACGTTCATTTTGTGGTACACACTATTGTCTTTCTATCAGACTGCATTTTGGTATACTACCCTTAAATGTTCTCACATGATATCCTTCTTGCACTAAAAAGCATCAGTAACATGGTGGAACTCAAAACCGAAGAAGCAAATAGCACTCCTTTCAAGTGATGCCTAAAGATCAAGGCTTCCCCCTGTTTACGAACTGATGAATCTATTAGAGATGACGGATAATAGAGATGACAAACCGTTTCTTGAAGAAATAGCTTCAGTTTCACAGAATGGAGTCTGAAAAAGCTTTCACAAAGAATCTTCAGCTTGCCAACCTGAAACCAATCGAAGGATCATAATGACAAAAACACTTTAATTATCTTCAAGAGTCTAGCACGATGACATATCCTGCCAAAAAGTTTCAAGGACAAGAGAATCACCGATGTAGAGGCCGGCAATTTCTTAATTATTGGCTGTTTCTCAGCAATAGTTGGCCCAACACACTTCAGTGTAATAGCTGCATTGCAGTTAATGATGAGCATGTCATCTTGCTGATAAGAAAGAAAAGACGACAGTTGGGGTTCATACAGATAAGTCCGGAGGACATTTTCTGAGGGCCAGAAACTCCGACTGATGACTTCTGATCTTCAATGCCATGGAAATGCTTAAGCTCAGCGAACCTGCATGGAAGTGACAAAGTTTAGGAGATCTTTGTCATAAGCATTGATCAAAAGTTGAATAATTACATGTAGTTTAAAACCCAATAACCCCCAAGTCTTCCTTGTGAACCAAGTCCTAACTTTTTTCAATTAAAAATGCAAAAGAAAGTGACAAAAAGTTTGCTCATAATATGAAAAGCTCCATTTGAGCTTCTCCAGAAAATAAGAATTTAGCTTCCTTCCAAAATATGAGTGAGATGACTTGAAAAAACAATCCCCTTGCAACAGAAAGCAACACGAAACATGCCTTATGGAGGATAGAAGTTACCTGGGATGAAGCTCTTTAATTCTGTCTCCATTTTTATTGCATGTGGACATAACCAGACGTACATATCTGCACAAAATCACATGAAAGTAAGCAATAATGGGTATCAAATACATTGCAAAGAAGAAGCATCAGATTAAAAGCATCATCAGATTAAAAGCATGAGAAAAAAGTTGTCAAGTTCTTCCAAAGTGTGAGAAAACACGAAGAAAATGGTCAATTTCCAGTGGCAGAACAAACATATCTATGCTATGCATTCAAGTTAAAGTTTCATACCGAATCTCCGAGTCTTTCCTTTCACGAGCACCAACCTGAGAATGGAATCAATAAGAGTGCATTAGCTTTTAGATAAAATGATCGAACAAGCATAAATTATGATGGGCTAACTAACAGAATACCTCACTCCCATTAAGTACTTCAATTTTTGGTAACCGTGCTATCAATACATATCTTGGAAAACCGCCTTTTGCCGGATCAGAAATTGGATTTTCAGAAAGTCTGATGTCCTGAGCATCATAGCACGAAAAACCACGATAAGAAAATAGGATTGAGCAAACCAAGTATAATTCCGACAAGTGCTTCAACTAAGAGGGAGCTTCCAAAAAATCATGTTTGAAAAAACAAATGCCGCCAATATTATCAGCCATACTACGACATATCAGAATTTCTTCCTGATATTAACTTCGTATACCAAAAACGAGTTGAAAAAGCCGACTGACAAAAACTCTCTATGATATGACCTACTTGTTTGATGGGATGCCCAATCCATGTAAGCTATTAATAGTTAAGCAACTGAACACTTTTCTGAAGAATTTATCAAACTGGCTGACATGGCACATATAGAAGTCTTCATTGGTCGGGAAATGCTTTGCACAATAGATAGTGACACCAAAGTCTTCAAAAAAAGCAGATTTGAAACATCTTACCACTAACTTAGGAAATGAGTTCGATGAATCTACTGATGCTGCATCTCCTATGCAATTATGGCCTGTAGAATAAACATATAATTAAAATAAGAAACAAGAAGAAAAAGAAACAAAACAACTTGATAATTTACCTAGAAGAAGGCAGCTCAGATTCTGAAAAGGCACGCAACTTTCTTCACCGGATGCACCGGCAGTTGGGTAAATTATGTGCTTCAGATTGTTCTTGTTGAGATGAAGTTGCTCCAACCTGAGCAGATATCCAACTTACAGTCTGTCAAACTTGCAGAAAGAAGCAAACTAAAACCTTACAAGCGTATGATAAAGTCAAGATGGTAGGCCACGCACTTCTAGCTAACCTTCCTAAGAAAGCAAGCTTCACAATTTCATTCCAATCTTCTATGCAATTATCATCCAAATTGAGAAGCCGCAAAGATTCGAATCCTTGAACAGTTGTAGAAGACTTTGGCTGAAAAATGAAAAAATAATTCAATCAGTCAAAGGTGACAAGTTAAGCAACCAAGGAAGACAATGACTAATGAAATTGTAGCCACTTGCCAAACTGACTACTCCGAAAAGACAGTTCTGACAATGCAAGACAATGAACATGCAAGGACAATGTATTGGCAAGAATGAAAAAATGACAGTATGGCACCTTGGGCATGAGAAAATCCAGAGTACAGATGGCAATCAGTACCTCAATTTTGGAAATCTCATTTCCTATCAGATGCAGTTCCTCAATTGCAGGCAGTAAATCTTTAAGTGACTCAACCTTCAGTGACAACAAAGTAAAACAAGAAAATCAGAAAGAAAGAGACAGAGAAAAGAAAGATGGAACAGCATAGTTAATATGAACAAATGGCAGTCCACCTGAGTCCAAGTTATGCCAGTGTTATTCAATACCAAGATGCGGATACTACTCAGTTGAGCAAGCCCTGATATTTCATGATCCATCAAATTGCTCGATAAATTAAGGGCTTGAAGACCAGGCAATTGCTCGCAGATTGCTCCTACATCCTGCATGAGTTTATTTGAGAAGAGACATTAAGCAATACCTTTGAGCAGGTAGATAATACAGATGTGATAGAAGACACGATTCCCATAACGACCAGAAACTTCTGTCCCTGAATTTGATTTTCTATCACTTCCCCAGAACGCAATGTAAACCAAATAATATGTATCATTGACAGAAGAATAACAAAAGGGATAGGTAATAGTGAAGAAAAAATTTCTGCCGCTCCATCGTTCTGCTATCTCTTTCATTAATGAATAATGAGAAGAGCTATACCAGTAAGGCTTTTTGATTTTACTTTGGAGAAGAAAAAGGAGACTGCGTGGCTATATTATTGATATACTGAAATGTAATCAAGGTGAACTCCAAACTGCTCTTATGTGCAACTAGAACTCGTCTAGAAACTTTAATTCATGATTGGAATTTGGATACTCTAGGCAATCCAGATAACACAGTTTTGACTTTTCGGCAAATGAATTTCTGCATCTTAAGCAATGTCACCAATTTTTTCACTTTGATGTTTCAGGAAAAAATTATTCCATAATGAATAATGCCAAAAATACACTTTGGGCAGAGTAAGTTCAGTTCAAAGGCTAAAATCTAGATTTGTTTTGTAAATACGAGAACTAAACAGGTAAAGGATATAAAACAAATAATCAATCTATTTCCTTATTAAAAATACATGATACCATTACATGGAGTGTACCTTCCACTTTGAGAGCAAATTTCCAGTTAAATCCAGCTCTTTAAGATCTGCAAAAGTTTAACAGCCATTTTAACAGAGTGATGCGAAATTCTAGTTGCGCTGATATATTATAATCATGAGAGAAAAGAAAAGTTTTGTTGACTGACATAGATAAATCTAAGGAACATTCATTCTATTGCTATTGGGTAAGCTGAGAAGTTTTGTTGACACTGATAAGCAATACAAAACAAGATTAAGTTTAAATAGGCAGGTAAAACCAATCCACAGGCATTATGATTTGGATGGAATCAAACTATTATTAGACAAAACAAAAAAGAGGATGCTATTGTTTGTCCAAGCCAATACTGTTCTCAAGCCTAAGACACCAAGCACCTAATTACCATCACAACAAAAAGCATAAGCACCAGAAAGAACAAAAAGGACTTACTAGGCACTGCCGAGCTGATATCATTAGGAGAACCAGGCCCGCTAATACCCAAGTACGAGAGAGAAACACTCGTCAACTCGTCGAACCGACCCAGTTTATCTTGAATCTTGTCCTTGCCCACCAGTTCAACCGAGACACGCTTATTACTCGCAGAAAGCACATACATTCCATCTTCACAACAGAGGCAGAAACCAAATAAGCAGCGGGAAACACCCGAAGGCAGGAAAAGCCTATAATGTGAATGTAGCAATATTTTAACTATCAAATCCATAACCACATTACACCCTCTTCCACAATGGGCAAGAAAAACTATAAACAAGTTATAAAAATATGATTTTTTTAAAATAATAATAATAATAATAATAATGATAAGGGCAATTATAGCTGAAAAGGGTGGATACCCTCATCTTCCTTTGTGGGCTTGTCCCTATAGCGCACCCGGAGAGCGTCAAGGAAGGAGATCCCGGGGCTAAGGTTCGGGGCTCGGACGAATGACCCGGACTGGTCGGACCGAGCGCGGAAGTAGGTGACCCCGTTGAGGGAGCCGTCGTGCTTGCCCTGGCCGGCGTCCCAGTCCACGCCGATCCACGTGCCCGGGTACCCTTCGACGGGGCCGGCGTACTTGACGGTTCCGCAACGGCGGGGGTCGCCGGAGTGGTGGACCCGCTGGCCCACCTGGAATCGGGTCGGGCCTTCCATTTGAAGAAGCTTCTTCTGGTGGGTGTTTGGAAAGTCTGCACTTGGGGAGTGAGGGAACCGTCTAGAGCTTGCAAGTTTTGTTTTATTTCTTTAAGGTGCTTTATTTGATCATCTGTTACAACATACCAACTTAGGTTTTGGAAGTTTATACGTTGATAAATTTGGATTCATTTAAAAATAATTTTTAATCTTGATGTATCGAATTCGTAAAATTCAATTTCTATTTTTACACCTTGGTCCTTTTATTAAGTTATCTAAATGTAAATATAATCCAGACATAAATCTTTCACAATAAAAATGCACTCATGGATCTGTTTTTCTTCCCTTGCAAAAATAAATACGAACACAGATCTTTAGTTTTCGACTTTTTTGTTGCATTTGATTTTTCAATGCAACCATAAACAATAAGTTAAATAGTATGGTTACATTCTCTCATCTCAAGTTGTAAAATATTCTCATTATTATGTCAACTGCTCTTTAGCCATCATGCCTATGATGGACATCACCTAAATGGTGGAAGAACCTAAATTGGGAGTCTCTTGCAAGTTAACTCGAATATTTTCTGCAGAATACTCTTGGAAGAGTCTTCATCAGGCAACCTTAGAAGGTTGGCTACCTTGGAGAACCCTGCATGCTGCCTGCGATACGCATCTCCTTCGACCACTTTGGGCGGAGGAGCGTGCTCCTGCGCGGCTGCGGGCCTCGACAGCGACCACTGCATTGCCCAGATTGCCAATGGCCTCATGTAGCAAATGGATCTAAACTGGTCCTCTGTGTTCCAGCTCTCAGGAACCTGGAAAGAGTACCTGTAATGCATCATCCAAGTCACGGTTTAGCAGCTCTCCGTAAGAAAATATTGAGCATTGACAGCTCAAGGGAAGAGAACTCACCCGAGACCTTCGGATGACCATGCTGCAGTGTGGACGCCAAGTGCGGTTCGAAACCCCGTCTCCTCCATACCTTCTTGGATCATAGATGCAGCCAGAGCATATGTTACTCCAGGCCACACTTCTTGTCCTTGCAAACCCGACTTATCAACTTTTCCATTTGGCAGCATCCCGTTAATTGCTCCCCGCGTTCCTCCTTTCCACTTCAACACGTTGAAATCGTATATCTTCTCGAGTGCAGCTTTGATCTTGACATCATCGACGATCGGTAACAGCCCACATGATCGAGCATACCACTGCCCGGCCAACTGATCAGCATGAATTGTCGGGTTACCACTGCTGTCGTAATTGAAGTACGAACCATTCCACAGCTTGCTGTAAACTGCTTTAGCTCTTTCATACTTTCCCCAGAAGTAGTCAGCACAATCAGGGTCACCAATCTCACGCGCCAAGGCTGAAGTAGCCTGCAGAGCCGCGACCCACAGGCCACCACAGTACGCGCTCACGCCGTGAACCGGCCAGGCGTCGTACGTCTGATCTGGGAACCCCTCGTTCTCGATCATTCCATCTCCGTCCTTATCAAACTGCTCCATAAACGCCATCGCAACGTAAACAGATGGCCAGACAGCCCGTGCAAAGTCTTTATCACCGGTCGCAACTACATCTCGATACACTTGAAGTACGAACTTTGGGTTCAAGTCCTTCCACCTAGTTGTACTGAAAAGAACGTAAGCATTTAGTTCGAACCAAGGGTCGCCGAGGCCCACATCATGAGGCACAGCGCCGAGGACTTTTCGCGGGACCATCAGCCCATCATTCATAATTTTCACCCTGCTAGGATCATGTACCATTACAGCTGCTGCAAAGTCTCTTTGTAAGCTGAGCTCCAGCTTCGGGAACAGCATGAGAAGAGCGAACGACGAGTAGAAATGGACGTCGTATGTGTTCCACATGAGATACTCAGCTCCTTCTAGATAGAGGAACTGGCCAATGTTCTCCTCTTCATCGTTGAGCAAGTACGTGCCCGAAGAAGAAGTCGACGTTAACGGCTTCTGTAGCCGCTCGTACGTCAATGCCATCCTGTCGAGCACTTCCACAGCCGTGTCACTTCCATTGGTAAACCCATTTTTGTTGAGGGAAAACATGCTCTCTCGAACTGCGGATAAACATTGCATTGGGCGTAGTCCGTCTGCAAAAAGCGAAGCACGGGATCAGATAACCGTCAACCCGACGAATCGTAGCTAACAGAGTAGTGTATGGCTGATACCTGTCCAAACTGTGCCTCCTGCATTGAGGTAATAGAGCTCATTAAATAGAGTGGTCGGATACCATTCAGGAAGCCTTCTATCTTCAATAATTGGCCTTTGCCATTCCTCAATACTTGACTCCCATTGAGCATTTTCTATCGAAACAGAGCCAAGACCATTGTCAATAATTTCCTTATACACTAGCTACTAGCATTTTGAGTTTCCGAAGATTACCGACGATAGCATCACGCGCAATGTTAGCGGCTGCATCGCCCGAGGTTCCATAGAATTTTGTATAGCGCCTGTGATAGATGTGATCACTAAATTTTACTTCCGGACTGTCCCAAGCTAAAGAAAATGTTACAGTTCGGACAGATCCGGCGGGAACTGTGACACATGCTGCTACAGCTGCTCCGATCGAGGACCCTTGTTCTGATCTCGAAGAGTCATCGCAGCGAAGATGGTCAAACGAGCCATGCTGAAAGAGTAATTGTAACAAATAATCTTAGTGAACGTCTTTTGAATTGTAGCATTATATTTGAAGTCATATACTGACCTTCTTGATTTCATCCCACATGTCTTTGGCGGTGACGCCCTTCGAATTGCCCGATATCACGAAAGATGGACATTCGGATACATGTACATCAGCAGTCTCCTGCGCGGCAATCGCATAGGTCAACGGAGGCAGTCCATTTGCCTTCCTGTCGGATAACGAAGAAATCTCGTTAGCCACAAGATCTCCAATGGTTGATTGCTAAGAGTATGTGACTGGACTTACTTGTGGTGTAAGGTAACACCCCGGACTCCATCTTTTTTCCTGCCAGAGTGCAACACAACCATTAAAACTTGATATATATCAGTAAAATTAGTGCAAGCAGATTCTGAAATCCCTCTCCTTACTCCATCTTTGAGTTGAAGTGCTGACCCGAAAATCCAGAATCTCCACCAACAGAATTCTGAAGAGTTACAAATAAGAACATTTCAAACTTCTCCAAATGAGAAGCAGCAAGGACAAGAAGAAATGGCAGAGATTTCAACTCACAGCCCACGTAAACAGCAGTGTTACGTCTGCTGAACTCGCTCCATTGTTCGCCAACGTGAACGTAAATACAGATACAGGGAAGCTGCTCTCCTTGTAATTATGTGGAATGAAAGGAGAAAGCTGACGGGAAACGATTTGAAGATCCGGATCCGGTTGACCTGTCGCAAAAACAACAGCTCGAAAGGGTGTTCGGAAAATAGCAGCAGGCCTAATTAGTATCACAGCTTATATTCAAAGATTTGATACCCTCATAGACAGTCCATGCTCTAGGAAACAATGCGTGGTATGTGCATCCCTCTCCTGTAAGATTCCAGTCCCAGGATTCAATTCCCGAACCTTTAACATCCCTGTAGATATTATTTGATACCACCATGAATAATTTCTCGGATTAGAAACAACCAAGTTCGGAATTTCTCGGTATGAACAACAGTGAATAATTTGATACCGCCCGACTTACTTTGGGAAGTCTGGTTTCCTTGAGCATAGTACGGAAGAGTATGTTTTACCATTCGGGCGGGAAACAAAGGCCTACACGAAGCAAGGGAGGAAGGTAACAACCACATGAATACGGGATTTTACTTGCATCATTGTGCTTTCAATAACCATTTTAAGAGAAAATGTATGATGAGGTTCCATATATGGTGTTCTGCTTTCAATAAGAATTGCTTTTACCGTACTTGGAAAGAAGTGAGAAATAGAGAGTATGACTTACAGAAAACTGGTTTGCCAAAACTGGTTCTTCTTCCCATTTTAATGGATACAGTTTAAAGTGTTGGAACTCTCCTTTGTAACTTCTTCCAATGCTTCCTGCACTAAAGATCGCGAGCTAGTTCTTTCATGAGAAGGTAGCTTGAAAGACTGAAGATACCAACAGAAAAAACTCAGGGGAAACATGAACAAGGCACTGGAAGTTCACATACCCGATACCGCCTAAAGGAACACCATGATCTCCAGTGTAAACATGCTTTTTGCTGAAATCAAATAATGTTTCCTGGAGCACGGAAAGAGATAACAGTTTTCATCTGGTTCTAGATTTGTTATCTCGTGTGTTGCCAACAACAAAGTGAACTTCAGTCCAGAAGATTATACCTTTCCTTTTGCTTTTTCTTGCTTACAATGACGGTATAAGCGGAGTCCTATCGGAAGCTTTTGCAGAGAACAAAAGAAACACAATGTGTCAGTTGTCAATTGTCAAACACCAGATCGATAAACATAATAAACAACCAGTTGAAATAATATGAATTCACTTCTGCAGGAAGGGATACAAAGAGAAACCTTCAAACCCAGTGCAACTTAGCATCACAGACAAAGTGTGGACCAAGAAATGGGGTCTAACAACAATGTATTCAAAGAGAAACTTGAGCAACTAGATCCTTAAAGCGAACTATGTACATCCTTTAAATTTGCAGAAGGAGATTTCTATCCCAGAGAGCCAACTTTCTACGTTAACAAACACGTGGTGGTTCGAATTGCGGATGAGATTGCATTATAGTCTTTCTGATGGTATCGATATCACGTTGATCCGTTGCCAATGCAAGAATATTGCAGGAGCATATTCCTCTGTTAATTCCAAGAGGACTAGGTAAATTGTTCAAACTGGAAACAATTTTTTTTAGTCAACGAAATAGTTACATGAGAAAATTCTCTAGTTTGGCCAAAATTCATAAAAGATCAGGGAGGACACATGAAGTCATATTCATGTTTCAGGGTTTGACTTATTGGGATCAACAGTTGAAAAGTGTTGGTCAAAAATAGTATGCGGCAACTTATGGAATTCATTGACTTTAATTGTATTGCAGATAGGGGAAAACATGGAAATTGTTCGAAGCATACCAAATGCAATATATCTCGCAAGCTTATACCAAAACTCTCTGGGACTTTCCCATTGCTGTTGAGCTGTCTTTGCCAAGTCAAAGATGCAGGCGTGCCCGGATCGACCTGGTTGATATTCGAATCATGATAATGAATCAAACCCGAACCCGAAAACTTTAAAGCAATTGGTAGATTGAATCCTTTACCCAGCTGGTAAACTACGTACCGAGGTTTCCGAGTCCCCTCTTTCAATGTGATCACCACTCTCCATCACCAATACAGATTATCAGATTCTGCAGAGTGAAGACAGGTCAACAACAAGAGCTAATCACCACCTCTGACGATGGATGGCAAGTCCATTGGACAATGAAAATCAAACCAAAAATGGGTATGCTTCATAACCATCGGAAACGTTGACTTTCCTCCTTCAGACAAAGATATTATCTATAAGAAAGTGGTCCACCAGCTTTGAGCTCTTGTTTTTTTTAAGGCAACAAGACACAGCTACTTTAGATTAGATGAGATGCAAGTAAACCAAGTGTATAAGTTGTGAACTAATCACCACCTCGGATTAGTTAGATTGGATATGAGATAATTAAAAAAAAAAACTAAACTGGTGTTCATGTACATGTATGTACCTGAGGATGGAGAAAGAGAAGAAAGATACCTCGGGAGGAGCCAATGAGTCTTTGAGGATTAATGGTTTCGTGAATGGCATGCCAAGTGGTATTAAAATATATAGTAACGGAACGGACAAGACGGACGTGACAAAATCTAAATTAATTGTTGTAATAAATTAGAATACAAAGTGGTATATATAAAAAAGAAACTTTTAGTTTAGTATTATGTGATACACTTTACTATTTTGTGATTGTTCAATAAAATGACATAAATTTCCATAATTAATACTCCAATATTTGAATAACTTTTTTGAAGATAAATATTCTCAATTATAATAAAGTAAAATTAGTTATAAATTATCCATATAAGAAACAACAGGGTAGTAAAATGTGAAAGTATATAACCACAGAATATTAAATTGAACTTTCACCAGGAAAAAATAGTCGGTTCCTCCTGTCCTCTCCTCCCGTCAAACTTTTAAATATCCTAATTTCTAGGTAACCCCACCTGCCATTGTAGCCTTTCCACTTTTTTATTTAGATAGTGATAACCGAACATAATTAACATATTTTTTATTTAGATAGTGATAAACGAACATAATTAACATATTTTTTATTTAGGTAGAGATAACCGAACATAATTAATATATTTTTTATTTAGATAGTGATAAACGAACATTAACATATGGATATGAATATATTTAAGGTAAATTATACTCAACTCTCGGGTTTATGTTATTATTTGTTGTAAGGTCTTTCACTTATCAAAATTTGTTCTAAAGTCCTTATTTTTTAAATAAAAATATTGGTTTGAACTCCATAACAGACGTCATCAAAAATTTTATGTTTATTTTACAAGAAAATAATAAAAAATATCCTTAAACAAAAATAAAAAAATGATCGACAACAACCACAGCTATCGATAAGAGCAAATCAATACGGCGCTCCTCCTCCATGACATCAATTGATACCAATCCCAAACTGAACCCTGAAACCCTAGTGAGGCTCTGATGAGTGTGCTCGATGGAGGTGAGAATGAGAAAGAACCTTCTCCTGACCACACAAAGCTCGACTGTGCCATCTATGGCACCGACGAATTCAACCCTAGTATGGCTCTAAGCGAGGCTAGTGGCTGAGTCACCCTCTCTCTAGGACTTCTTTGGCGGGGCCTGCTTGGTGGAGGTAGGAACGAGGAAGAACCTTCTCCCAACCACCCAAAGCTTGACTGTACCATCGATGGCACCAACAAGGTCAACCTTAACCTCAACCTCTTCAAGGCAGGGGCGTAACCACATGAGAATTGCCCCCACTTAATTTTTTTTTATTTTGCAATTGGTATAATTTTTTACTATATGTTTCTATTAAATTAAAATTAAATATTACAAATTATATAAATTGACCCCACTTCTTAAATTTTTTGGCTCCGCCATTACTTCAAGGGCTAGGGATGGGGGACGAAGAAGGTGGAGGACGCCTTTGACCAGTTCGCTGTCCTCATAGACGAGGTAAAATTAGTGTCCGGGCTCCAAGATCTGAACATTGGGTTATGAAATCTATCATCGAGGTGGTTCGCTGAGGAAGTCTGGACTCCAAGAATTCGACGAAGAAGATAATTTCATAAGGGTATTTTGACCAATTTCATGATAAAAAAAAAGAAAAATTGATGATGTCATCTAGTGAGTTCAGAATAATATTTCACTATATATTAGGGATCCTAAACCAAATTTGATAAATCCAGAATATTATCACAAATACGGACATAAACCTAGGACCTAAAAATAATTTACCCATATGTTTATTAACGGGTACCAAATTTTCTTGCACTTTCGACTTGGAAATTCGATACACGTCATAGTTTGATCTTTGGACTGAGGCTTTTCGAAGAAATTTTTTGCATAGACCATGCAGATCACTGCTAAAAAGAAAAAAGTAGAATAATTTGAACAAAATATTAGGAATATAGAATAGTTTGTTGAGAGAATAGAGAGAATAAAATAATTTGGTTAAAATACTAGGAATGTAGAACGGTTCGCTGAGAGAATAGAGCTTTGTCTTGAGAATAAAAGAGAGAGTTTATATTACACTATTACGCGATAATGTACTTGACCATGATTAAAGACCTGTCGTTTCATGGTTGATAACCCTCAACCAGAACTCCGAGTTCATGATTTATGCGAATGATGAATCATCACCAGATCTCGAGTTCATATTACAGCCTGATTCGTGAGCTAAGATTTAAAGATTAGCCCATAATAACTTATATAATTAATCTGCTGTTAATTGAAATTATTAATCTGATTAAGTATTTCCATATTCTGGAATGTATTTTCTAATTACTATTTCCAAAAAAAATATCACAGATTTTTGTAGTAATCATGAATCATAAGCATCGACCTGCAATTTAGATTACGGTTAAATGAATCGTAGAGTGCGACCAGGTCCTAACAAGAACCTCCGAATATGAACCGGCCGGCAATCAGGCCTACAAAAATAATGAATTATAGGCTCCAATTTTTTTTATAAGTAATATTCATTAAAAAAAAAGTGTTCCTAAAGGTAACAAAACCCAAGATGAAGACAACGATATTTTATTTGTTATAGGCTCCAGTAGATGGCAATTCACGAGATTCTTGGATAGAAAATCTTAAAAAACAAGCGTAGCAACTATTCAGTATAGTAATTCGGTATTTTGAAAAAAAATACCATGTTCTTTGGAAAACCAAAAATAAATCTTTGTTTACATTAAATCTACTAGAATAATCAGCATTTGTCATTGTTCAAGTTATCAAATAAATTTATTGTACAACAATGAGCAAGAAATATTTGTCTTCTTGCTAAATATGGTGTATTGAATTCATAGCTAGTAGATATTTGTTATAAATATATGCTAACTATAGTAAGTAAATTCATCGTCGACCTTAACAGATATTTTATTCTCTATTTTGTTTGTCATTCTTTGAAGAAAAAAATATCATAAATCAGAAAAAGAAGAACACGTTATTTGGGAAACAAATATCAGTGATTGTCAAACACGCATTCGTGGACTATTCTATCTATCGGCAGTAGCCATCAGGATCCGCTGGATTGTCAAACTCAATTGTTTGGGAGTTTCGTGAATTCTCTGCGATAAAATTGACGTGCAGTGTGAAATTGAAATTTGTTATTATCTAATAACTCATAATATTCGAACATTTATTAAATAGACCAATTTAATCTTAAATCGATCAAAACATATGAAACAAAAATTTTCTATCTCTTAATTAAGATAGAAAACTTTACTGTGCTTGTCATTTGGGATGTGCATTAGAATGGACAAAAGTCGTAAATTGCGATTTCTCTCTTGCATATTAATGAATTATGTACCAATTCTTGATGGGTAGGATGACAACGAATCATATTTTTTTTTTCAAAGAAGTTGAAGATTCAAACTCTACTTTTCGTGAATAGAAAAAAAATTTGCTTGGAAGAAAACAAAACTCAAATTCGTCTAAAGTTTCGAAAATTTAAATCTAATTGGCTAAATTCAAAATTGTTTTAAAAACATTAATGTATTATGTGACACGGAACTCATTTTGTTAATCAATGCAAATTTTATGGCTTTTGATAAACTGAAACGTACGTAGCCAACCAGTATTGACCAAACCCTCTCTGGTAAATACTGACCAATTCCATGTGGTGTCTATTTTATTAATCGGCTGATAATACAACAATGGGAAGACACCAAATAAAGACGCTAGTGAAAATTGTATAATAATTTGCACGAAAGGAAATGTTAAAGAGTATTTGAAGAATATAATTAATACTAACTGACGGTAATGCCTGGGCGGAATCCTCAACGGAACATCTCGCTGGAGAAAATTTTCTCTTAATAGAAAGTTGGAGAGACATTAAGTAATCATGATTTGATCGATTAGCTTGATAAACTAACACAAATTTTTTATTTGATAAATTAGTTTTATAAACTAACACAAGTTTTTTCGGTGTACTTTGTTTACACTCGTATACACTGTGAATGTTTAGTTTTGGAATTTTTTCATTACGTGCGTCTAAAAAAAATCAACCTTATTAATATATATTATAAATCAAATTATTTATGACTTTTGAGTACAAATCATTAACAGATGATAGAGCATGCATCGCATTATGCACTTGAAAAAGAAAGAAATGCTATATATTTAGTGGGCCTCGATTTTTGGATGGGCCTCATCCGTTACCCATTCCATTCCTCTTCTTCGTTCCCCGAAAATGAAAGTGCATTATTATTTATTATTATTATTATTATTATTATTATTATTATTATTATTATTATTATTAGAGCAAGCACACGCACTGAGCTGAGAGAGAGAGAGAGAGAGAGAGAGAGAGAGAGAGAGAGAGCGCTATTGGTTTTGTGATCAGCAAACCAAAAACGACACCGTGCTTCATAGAAATGGAACCGCCAACGGACCTGGAGCCGCTTCCCGAGGAGCCGGCCTCCGCCTTCGGCTCCGCCTCCCTTCCTCAGCGACCTCCTTCTCAGTTACTTCCTTCCCTCTTTCTCTTTTTTCCTTTTTCCTTTTGTTTTATTTTTTTTTTCTGTTTGAACAAATTATTAAGCACGCTTACTTACATTTGATGTCGCGTACGGATAATTTCTATTTTAGGATGCTCTAGTGATCGTCTAATGGGAAGGAAACCCGAAACGTTGTAGTTTGTTCTAGCGATTCTGATTCCGACTATGGATTAGTTGGTTCGTTGGATCGCCGAATGATTTTATCCTGATCGATATGGAGATTTTGGAAATTGATATTGATCCACAGATAATGTCTATTGATGAGGATGAGGATGATACACGACGGGGTTTAGTTAAGGTGTGAATTGTTTAGTGTTGGAGAGGATAGAAGTTCTTTGGTAACTTATCCGTGTAGTTCACCTCGTGTAGGGTGTAGTTTTGTTGAAGAGAATCCCACATCGGAAGTGGCAATTGTGTTTGGCCTGCTTATATAATAAGTGTGGATGATCCACCTACTCATCGCCTTAAGGCTGTAGGGTAGGATATGGAAAATTCCTTTTTGCTATCACACCTGCCCGCATCGGAAGTTGCAAGTGAGTTGGGCTGGGTAGAGGATATGTCTACATTCCTATAGTTTTCTCCTGCTTGCCATCCTTGGAGCTCGTGGTTGTTGCCAAGGGTTCTTGATAGGTCGATTCCCCTGCTGTCCCTTCAATTGCTGAATTGCATTATTTAAGGCAAATGTTTTCAGCCATTTTTGTTTTATTATTTGCTTTTGTCGCTGTTGAATGATTTCTAAAGCATCTACAATTTTTTGGATTTGTAGGAAATCTTCAGAGAAGTTCTCTCCTCTAGACTGGAGAGAATTTTTTGATCGCGAGGAAGACATTTCCATTTCAGACTCGAACGATGTTAGTTGTTCAATCTTTCTACTTTTAACAAAGGAAAAAAAATGGTTTGTTCATCTTTAAAAGATATTCTTGCCTAATGATCTGTATCATTATAGGTATTTCACATATATGTGGCAGGCACAGAGGGCCCAGTTGTTTTTGCTCTACATGGAGGTGGTTACTCTGGGTAAGTCTGGCGTCAATCTGCTGACTTTAATTGTAGCTTTTCCTCTTTGATTTAATTCATGAACTCAGGTGGTTATGCTCATTAATGTTGATATTTCTTGTTAGTTGAATCTGATGTGGAAGTTTCACAAGTTTCCAACTGGATTTTGAGTGTCGAAAGATTCCTCAAATATAAGCTATGAAGTCTAGTTAATTTGGTATTAGCCTTAATTATCGAGTCTCTGAGCCATCGATTGTACTTGGACCAATTTGAATGCAAAAATATAGATTTTCTGTGTGCAGGGACATTTTGGATGTTGCACTTCATTCTATCTTCACTTGTCCCCATTTTCTTATGTTTGCATGCCCTTTAAGTGTACTTGGGCCAATCTAATAGAAAATAAAACAATATGCAGCGGAAATGTTGTACTTTATTGTCAGAGAATTCTATTCTCTACCTGTATGGAAATTCACTTGTGTGTGTAGTTGATAGAGATGTAACTATTCTAGTGGAGGTAAATTCTGTACTCTGTTTGTACCAGACTTTCATTTGCACTAGCAGCTGGAAGGATTAAGGAGAAAGCTAGAGTGGTTGCCATGGACTTGAGAGGACATGGAAAAACATCAACAGAAATTGACCTAGATCTCTCTGTCGAAGTATCAACTCCCATTGCTATTCGTCTCTTTTCCTTTAAATTTCCAGTCCCTGAAAAGTTGAACTTTGCACATTGCTTTAACCATTGATAGTGTTGGTTGTTTCATTTTCCAATTTAGACTATGTGCAGTGATGTTTTGGCAGTAGTGAAGGCTATGTATGGAGACTCTCCTCCAGCAATTGTGCTAGTGGGGCACAGGTTGTACTCTTTTGATATCTTCTTTCCTGGAAGCACTCGTAGGCTGCTGTTTGTGCTCTTTGATTATATGTCAGCCTTATTCCTCGACTGGGTCTCCATTTCTGTGATCTTACAGCATGGGGGGCTCTGTTGCTGTGCATCTGGCTGCCAAGAGAGTATTAACGAGCTTAGCTGGTCTGGTTGTTGTGGATGTTGTAGAGGTATGAAATTTGTGTACATTGCCTGCCACAGCATCATGTCTACTTCTTCATATGCTAACTATTTGTCCTAACATTATTTAGTAACCAAATGGAAATTCCAGGGAACAGCTATGGCCTCATTGGTTCACATGCAAAAAGTCTTGTCAAATCGGACGCAACATTTTTCAAGCATAGAAAAAGCAGTATGTGCAACTATTCTAAGTCTAATCTTATAATTTCCGATTCCTGTTTCAAGATTTCTTTGTATTTGCTCTCTTTCCTTTGGCATCTCACAGCTTCCCCTAATAAAATTAATAGTAATATTGATCATGTTTTAAATGTTTGATTATGAGCATCTCTCTCTTGTATGAATACAAAGTTGGGGAAAATGTGTCCTTATCATGAATTGATTCATGTAATCATCTTTTTGAGCTACGTAATACGAAGGGGAGAAGATAAAATAAAATTAGTTCCCTTCTTAAATTTGAGACTTGTGGAGGGGTTGAGAGAACTTCATATGCTTCTTTTTTGAGTTTGATGCCCTGCACATATATCCATGTCTTGACAGTTACCCTTTGCTAAATCACGAATAAAAACCGAAAAAGTTGCTGCAAGTGATTTCTTAACTGAGTTGTTCTTCATGATTTCTGTAAATGGTTTCCATTCCCTGGCTCAGTTAATTTACATTTTCCCTATCTAAAGTAAAGTAAAACAAAGATACAACCTGGGGTCAAAGCTCCCAATTATAACCATCAAGGGAGTGCAGTGTGAGGGTGATTAATGAACTAACATATATAAGCATAACTGTTAGTATCTAACTTGTGTCACAGTCAAAAACATGAAACCATGAAGGAGCAATCTCCTGTGCATGGTCGCTTATGGTCCATTAACTCATCCTACAAAGGAATTGTGTAGTATGCTCGGAGGAATTTGGTTTTGTGGAAAACTCGTAAGTGTGGCCTAAGCACGAAAAGTTGTCATCTATATCTTCCAGTTTTGTCTTACCAAGATCAATTGCGAATTTCATATCTTAATTCAAGCTGTTAGCTTGATGATGCTTGTAACCTTTATGATTCAAATGCCTCAAGAAATCAGACGCTGACACTTGTTTTCCTGAATAGATAGAATGGAGCGTCAGAGGAGGTTCTTTGAGAAATATTGATTCTGCTCGTGTATCTGTACCTAGCACGTTGACATATGATGATTCCAAGAAATGGTGAGTGTTTTCTCTGTCTCATCAGAAAATTGAAACGATTTGTCTTTGCCGTCGACCATTGTCACTCTGGAGTATCTTGTTATGGTAGAAGTTTATGAGAGATAGCGGCACTGACTTTTCTTTTCCTGAATAAACTTGCCTACAATTTCCTGCTGCAGTTATGTTTATCGTGCACGACTGGAGGAAACAGAACAGTATTGGAGAGGCTGGTAAGTCAATGTCTATTTGTTTCCAACAGCAGTTTTATCAATATTTGACTCCAGAAGGTTCAATTACTGACTTGTACTTATGAGTCGGAGTGGTTTTAAGGTTCTATGGTACTTCAAGTGGTATGCGATCCTTGACATGTTGACAGGGGTTTTTGCTGCTAAGGACAATGATTGACCACTAGCTAGTAGCAGTATGGTGTTGACCTAGAGAACTTTGAGTACAAAAGCTGCTAGTGTGTTCAAATAAGAGTCTGGCTTGCTAGTTTTAAATAGAGGGATGCTTTGTGCCAACTAGAGTTGCATTTTTCCCGACTTGGATTCCTTTCGGCATGCTTACACATATCAAAGTTTGGTATATGGCAGGCTGGATCAAGGGATAAACTCGATCCTTTTCTTAATGCTTTATTTGATGCACAGAGGCAAAACTTTTTGTTTTATTTACTAGGAAATTTACGTGGCTTATCTTTGCAGGTATGAAGGACTCTCCGAGAAATTTCTGTCTTCTCCTGTTCCGAAACTCTTGTTGCTGGCAGGAACAGACAGACTAGACAGGTTTTATTCTGTCCATGGCTTGTGAATTTGCGTGATTTACTATGAGCTTCTTCCATGCTGATCGATGTGTATCCTCTTTCGACGAAACTAAACTCGAACCAGTGATTCATCCTTTTACGAAATGTGCCTGAACACATGTAGCCTGTTGATCTTAAATCTTGTGGATCGAGGAGCAGTTTCCTTTCGTGCTAATAATATCTGTGACAGGTCTCTTACGATTGGACAAATGCAAGGGAAATTCCAGATGGTGGTTGTGAGACACACTGGTCATGCCATTCAGGTCTACTTTTGTTATTCTCAATATTTTAGGTCACGTTGTCTATTTTTTTCACTGTTTCATGGCGATTGGATACTCACTATCTACCACATCTCAGGAAGATGTACCTGACGAATTTGCAGACCTGATTGTTAATTTCATAACACGGAATCGCATAGGCCCTCGTGGAGTCGAGGTTAGCATTTCTTTTCTAATGTTAGCTTGGGGAGTTTATGTTTTGATCCGCACTCTTTGTTCATGTTTTTGCAGATACCTGGACTCAGGCGGCCAACGCAACCTAACAACTGATGATTATAAAAAAAATATAGGAACAATTTTGGTTCCTCTCTGCTCGAGGACGGGGTAGATTTCCTTCCACTAGAAGATGCGTTTGCTTATTCTGTCCAGCAGTTCCTACTTTTTTTTTTTCGGGGAAATCAGCATTTCCTACTTATGAAACGATTACTGCCTGTTTGGGAAGTTTGATATGCAAAATTAAACTCCAATTCACTGGCTTTTAGTTAAATGTAGCGGTTTGGATCCAGTTTCTTTAGTGAACGGAATTGCATTCTATTTGGAAAGTTAGGAATTGGAATTCTTTTTCAAATATGGTCAATCTGGAATTCACATATTGATTCCAGACAAGAAAAACTGGGGCAACTTTTGGTAATTGTTGGTACCACCGGATGGGATTCAAAGTCTCGCTCAAGTTCTGGACAAAATTGATAATTTCTACGGCAGATTTGTATTGGACATGATCGCGAATCAATAATATAAAGGATATACTATGTTCAACCTTAATGGTGAATTAAATCCACTCAAAGAAAGCTCCAAAAATGTATCCCAAATACCACGGGACAAACTGACACAACATGTTGCTCAACAAAAAGGACAACAAAATTCAAGTCTGCCAAAAGATGGGCATCACCCCCTATCGACAACCAGATACCTAGTACTGCTCATTGTACCAAGTGGTTTGTGTTATTGTAAAGAATCATGAGTGGTCTGCTACGCGAAACAATCTGCAGTTGCTGCTGCCAAATTCGGATAAAACCACTACGATTACGAAGTCGCCTGCTTCAGATAAGCAATGAGGTCGGCACGCTCCTGAGGCTTCTTCAATCCAGGGAACACCATCTTAGTTCCAGGAATATACTGAACAAATACAAAAGTTTCGGTCAGTATGGAAACATCAAAAAGCTTCGAAGCCAGAGAACAGCAACCAGGTTTTAATAAATAAGAGCATACGGGACATCCATCAGATGTCTAAGCAAAATTATTTTCAGCTTCCATCAAAGTTAAGGAGAAATTGTGGCAATTGATGTCTTGACAGCCGACGGGAGAGGATTGATTACCTTTTTGGGGTTGAGCAAGTAATCGTAGAGAGTGTTCTCCTCCCAAGTCACAGCCTTATTCTTATTAGCTGCAGAATAAGAGTAACCAGCAGTTGTTCCAGACTGCCTTCCGAATAGACCATTCAAATTGGGACCTGAAATGTTTTACGGTTTCAGCATTAGAATGCAAATCGCACAGACGCAACACGACGGTCAGAACTCAATCAACAGAATATCAAAGACATTAGTCAAAGCTCAGCTCAGCTCAAATGTCCATCTACTGAGCTGATACGATAAACACTACGTTCAGTTCATAAATCTGAAAAAAATGGGCATCCGCAAACAACACACAACCTTACTGACCCGCGATCGTGTAATACCAATACGAACTATCAAATCACATACAGTGCCAACTTGACGCGGCACAAATTCAGACAATAGATCCATGTTCGAACACAGCGATCGTGTAATTCTACTACGAATTCCGGAGCTCGTATCACAATTACACGATCGCTATGTTCGAACATGGATCCATTATCCGAATACCAGTAGTTTAGTCAAGCTAAAGAGATCAAATACATATCTGGTATTCTAACAACTAACCGACAAAAGAGAATTCTTCAAAAACTGGACACGGAAATAAAAGAAGCAACTTTTTAATAAGATCTTAATAAAATAATATAAAACACAGAAAAAAGGGAAAAAAGGAAGAACCTTGCTTATGACCGGCGCCTTGTTCAACGGTGTGGCACTGGGCGCACTTGGTCTTGAAGATCTTCTCGCCGGTCTTGGCATCTCCCGGCGGAGCCTCGCTGAACGACGCCATTTCTACACCTTGTAGAGAGAGAAACTTAGAGAGAGAATCGGACGTGGGCTTTTTTTCTTCTTATTTGAGTTATTTCTTTAATTGGAAGTGGTTTTTGCTTCTTTTGGTTAGAGAGGCCGAGAAGACTACGCACGAACATTCGAGAATGGGCCGGCCACCGGGACTTAACCCTAGAAAGTGCCTAAGAAAATGGGGGGAGGGAACGTGGAGGATGCCACGTGGCGTCATTGGAGGCCCTCAGGTTGGGCTATTCTCATTCCTTGACCTTGGACCATTTCTTCTCGGCCCAATGTGGGATCTACAGTCTACTTCCATTATTGTGTTTTGGTTTAACCTACCAACTAATTTGGGATCATTCTATTTATTATTGCAACCTATTATTCCAAATCATTGCTGATGATTCTATTTTAACTACCACTTATTATTATTTTTTAGTAGTCCCCACTGAATCTACATTTCCCGATAACCTATCATTTCAAATTCCCTAGGAATATAAGATTGTGTATGAGTATGAGAGACAGAAAATAAAATATTGCTAGCTAGATTATCACAATTGGGTGGCGATGAGATTGGAATTATGAATATGTACTCTAAATTATATGAATACGATAATTAGTTTAAATCATGAACTTCCCTTACAATGCAGACATTCATAGATATTTGTAATCTAATTCTTAGAGATAACCTCAATAATAGGACATGCATTGATTTAGCCACGAGCCACAGGTTATGTATCTATATATTTAATTATATTATAGTGACGATGTTGTTGATCGTGCATATGTCGAAATATATGTAAATATTTCGACCAACCCATATATGTGATACGTGTCCTCATTTTTTCTATCTCTGCCTATTATTTATTATGAATATTCTAAATATTCATTTTATGGCCTAACAAATCCAAATACTGGATTAAGATTTAACCGAGAGTTTGAATCCTTTTAATTTTACTTACTAAAATAAATAATGATCGTAAGATAATCAAAGAATTGACAATCGCTTTATATGTAGAAGAAGAAGAAGAAGAAGAAGAGTTCTTACCCAAGAAAGCTGGTATAAACAAGAATTTCCCTTATTAGCTAAGAACACTGACGTATGACTAATTACAGTATTCAGGCCGCCTAATTAAAAACTCTATATTATCTTTCAAATGTTTTGGTGGTCGTGAATATTTCCGCAAAGGAAGATACCCACCAACGAAAAAGGTTAAAAGGGTATCCGATGGTTGTAAAATATTCGATTATACTTAGCAAATTGACAGTATAATTGCTCAGCTGTGAGGATTCAAAGTTACAACGAGGAAACCCAAATAATAATAAATTTAGATTCAAAGTTTTAAGTTCTAACTTCTAAGCCTGATGTGAAAAAATATTATTAGGATAATTGTTACTAAATAAATTACTCATTCCGAACCAAATAATTACAACGATGTCTGTAATGAAGTTTCAAGTACATGGATACATGGCCACAAAAAAATACTCTCAACGTGCCCGTTTCATGATTTTCCCGTGTGACAGATTTCGATCTTACCTTAAACGTGTCTACGTTATGTTATTTTTTACCCATCAATTGTTCATATATAGTATACATTTTTCGAGAAGTTTTCTGAACCTCTGTCAGGGAAATATGTCTCGTTGTTCATAAATGATTAAACGTGTAATTTTAAAAACTTGAACTCTGAAAGAGATCACCCACCCACTGATATTCGTATACGACATAAATAATTGCTTTTCATGGTAAAAATTGATTATGAGTTTTACGTAGATTGTAATCCACAAGTTCAAAAAGCAAATATAGCTAATAATTAAGGATAATCTAAATACTTTTATTTGATAGAAAACGATGTGGGTTAGGTGCGTTCTGTGGGATAGCGAATTAGTAATGCAACAAAAGCAATGAATAAGTGCAAACACGAGTTAAAGCAAAGTGGGAGAAGCACTAACAAAATGGAATTCCACACATCCATATGTGACACCAATATGCTGCTCCCATTATATAGCAAAAAAAATTAAATTCATATAATAATCTTTTATTTATAATGTTAATTTTAAATGATTACATTGCCAATACTGATACTGTTTGCACAATTTTAATGGGCAATTAGGTCTGTTGCGTTCGCAAAATACTGTAAAGACGATCACATCTTTTTTATTTATCTATACACACACCCTTAAGCATTTTGATTAAGATATTTGGAATTAGAATCTTTATGAATACATATATCAAATTTAAATTCTGAAAATACATTGATATCAAATATATATTAAAAGATTATTACATTTTTCCTTTAAAAATTAAACGAGTGTGTGTGTATGTGTGTGTATATGTATATATATATATATATATATATATATATATATCACACACACACACAAGTCGACATTATTTGCCTTGTGCTCTCTATATAGATATCAACTTTCATTTGCTTTTGCCTTTTGCTTCCTTATATAACAGGAAACACAAATCATTCAACTAAATAGAAACCAGACATAAGCAGCAAGCTTAGCTAGGCACAAATACTGTCATTTGCTTAATTTTATAAATTAATTACGAGTTGCTAAATATGGAAATTAATAATGGTGGTGGTGATATAACAATTAGCAAATGGGCGGTGTCTCTGGAAGAGCTAAAGAAGGTGAGCTACGTGGCAGCGCCGATGGCGGCGGTGACGGTGTTCCAGTTTCTGCTTCAGGTGGTGTCGGTGATGATGGTTGGCCACCTCGACGAGCTCTCTCTGTCGGGAGCTTCCATGGCCACCTCCTTCACTGCGGTCACCGGTTTCAGTTTACTAGTAAGTCAAAAAAAAATTGTCTTCTCGTAATTAAACCATTCGCTACACTTAATATTCAATCTTTGGTAGCTTGTATAGGATGTTATATTTATATTTGATATGATAAATTGATCTCCATTGTTTATATGTTTAGCTTTTAGTTTAGCTAATTATGTATTTTGATTGGTTTTCTGGTACTTTTAGGTATCCAATAACATTGTTTTCTAAAACAATTTGGTTCCACAAACAATCTGATTGGTTGAACTAGTCACCCATCCGATGATCAATCTCAAAATTTGGAGACTCAATTGTATTGGTACTTAACGTGGTTGAACTCATCGGTTAATTAACAATATATTTTGACAAGAGATTAAAGATTACAGAGTTTTTGTTATAATAGTTTTTGTGGTTAAATAATATTTATATCTATGCGTATAATATTAAAATCATTTTTAAAACATCGCCGAAGTAAGTAAAAACTACCTCAAACAGAAAGGTGTCAACCGTTCTAGGCTTCTAGCGGGGCCATACGCAATTTTGCATACGTACGTAGTATTAATCGTTTTGGTTACTTAGATACTTTTTAATATAAAATTCTTCCGATTTTTAATCATATAAAATCCTCAATATTGGGAACAGAAAATCCATTGGATACCTAAGCTTCTTGAAGGAGAAAAGCTATAGGAAGACTGAGTTGAAAGTCAATCACCATTCACAAATACTTTTGATAATTTTCGTCTAATTAATTTTTATCTTTCCTAAAATTGCACTAAGTTTTATTTTTTATTCATGCTCCTAAAAGGTGGGTGAATCATCTTTCCAGTGCTCAACTTTTGTCCCAATAAAAGAATTCAAGTTAGTATAAAATGGACCAAAAATAGTACTTTGGAAACTTTATTTTGAAAATAATTCTCACCACTAGCTTATCTTCTTTTTGAGTACTTCAATATTTTCTTTTTAGCGGGTTTTTGCAATAAAAAGTTTGATAAAAAAGTAAAGAATAAGAGGTTAGTTGTTTTCTTTTTTAAAAAAATAATGTCAACTTTCTTCCGGGTTTGTTTTTCAAAAAATGGTCAAATTCACCATGCTAGCGCAAAAGAAAAAAAAAATTGACGTTTGGCAAACATGTCCATTCATATGAACACCAACCAAGAAAAAAAATTAGATAGTTAAAATTTTCTGCTTAAGTTTGAAATTAGGAAACTCACTAAAAATTTACAAAATACTTGGTGAAAAATGTCATATTGAACTGAAACTTCTCTCTTGTGACAAATTGAGTATTTTTCTTGCAGGATTAGAATTATTGACAATGACGAGAATAGGGTTCGAGGAAAAAATATTATTTTTTTGGAATTGATACAAAAATACGTATAATTGAGCATTTTTGTATTGCACAAAAACGTTGGATTGATACTAAGTTTGTGAACTTTTTACGAACCCTAGACAGATAATATTTTTTCTTAGAACCCTTGCAGAAAAAAATACTCTTATTATGAATTTCACTTATGGAAGAAAATTACTTAATTCGATACGAAAGATCATCGTGTAATAATCGTCTTGTCCCACATGTGTAATAAGTAACAAATACATATGGAATAACTAATAAGGTGAGGAGGCTGATGTGGACACAAAAACGAACGTCACAATGTCTGTTCTGAATATGACAGTTTGATTCAGATTCCAGATACGTGGCATCCAATTTTACCACCAGTTTCCAAATGTTATTATAATTCATAAGTTAAATTTCTTTTCTGTTATTTTTTCAAATATTTGTAAAATATTCCATATCGCCATAATGTCCAAAAAATTTGGAATATAAGAAGGGTATTTGTCTAAGAAGAGTATAAGAAGGGTATTTGTCCAAGAAGAGTTGTATATATAGATGACCATAAAATTACTCCAAATTTCTGCTGTTGCTTACTATTTTAAAGAATGCTCACCAAATTTATTTTTAAATAAAAATTTTATATTATGATTATATTTGTCAGAGTATGAACTCTCGTAATTCATATACATTTTAGCTTAATAAGATAAAATGTTCTTTGATCCACCAAATTTGTTGTTAAGCATCTTTTTTCTTTCAATTAAATTACAAACTATACACTGTGCTTTTTTAAAAAGTAAATTTTATTTATAATATTAGCCGGAAGGAGAACTTGCATCTCGCTGTCGTCGGTCTCGTTAAACCCCGATGCAGTAGAAAAATTGTGAGACTATAAATGCAGAATATTTTTCTCACTAAAAAAGATGGAAAAATTTTCAAAAAAAAAAGATGGAAAATGAAAAATATAGCAAATACTTTCACTGAACATGTTTTCCGGCTACGTTACTCTCCATGCAGTTTGGAATGGCTGGCGCATTGGAGACGTTGTGTGGGCAAGCGTACGGAGCAGAACAATACAAGAAGCTAGGAAGCTACACCTACTGTGGCACCATATGCTTGCTTGTTGTCTGCATTCCCATCTCCATCCTGTGGATCTTCACAGACAAGCTGCTCGTCCTCATCGGCCAGGACCAGTCGATCTCCTCTGTCGCACAACACTATGCTCTGTACCTGATCCCGAACCTCTTTGCCTACGCCGTGCTGCAGGCGTTGACCCGTTACTTCCAGGCTCAGAGCCTGATCCTTCCGATGCTGCTCAGCTCGTTCGCGAGCTTGCTCGTTCATGTTCCCCTCTGCTGGGTTCTGGTTTTTAGAGCTGGACTCGGTTACATTGGAGCAGCGATCGCCACCAGCATTGCATCTTGGTTGTACGTTGTGTCGTTGGGGCTCTACATGAAGTACTCGCCGAAATGTGACAAGACTCGATGCCCCTTGTCCAAAGACGTCTTGTCGAATGCAAGAGAGTTCTTAGGACTTGCTGTTCCTTCAGCTACAATGGCTTGGTAAATTCAATTAATTTGTTTTGATTCTTAAATCTAATTATTGAGTTTGATCTTATTGTGACATTTATAACAATGTTGTTTGATGCTTCTAGCTTGGAGTGGTGGTCTTATGAAGTAATTATTTTGCTGTCTGGGCTCTTACCAAACCCGAAGCTGGAGACATCGGTCCTTTCGATATGGTACAAGTTCCTCTTAAGCAAATGCTTTGGTTAAATATTTTGGAATATGTCTTAACCATTTGATTTGGTTGCAGCTTCACGATGACATATTTGCACTACTACGTCGTCTACGGGGTTGCAGCCACGACAAGGTAAATACATCATGTCAGTAACACGAAATCTTTCGACAGAGAATCAAATGGATATGTAGGTAGGTTCTTACAGGGGCTACTCCTACTTGAATTGCAGCATCCGGGTTTCGAACGAGCTGGGTGCCGACAATCCACGGGCAGCCAAACTTGTTGTTTCGGTTGTAATGGCCCTTGCAATAACGGAAGTGATTGTCGTCTGCTCGGTTCTCCTCGCTTCCCGCCACTTCCTTGGATATCTGTTCAGCAGTGACAGAGAAATTGTTAAGTACGTCGAAGACATGGCTCCTTTTATTTGTCTCTGCATGATCATGGATGCACTCCAAGCCGTGCTAAACGGTAAGTAAATTCGACATTACTTTATTCCGAAACAAAAACAAAACACGTCGAGCCTTGTACTGCGACTATGTGCGTTATGTTGACGGCGGCAATGATAGGGGTGGTCCGGGGGAGCGGCTGGCAACGTATGGGCGCCTACGTGAACCTCGGAGCGTACTATCTGGTGGGAACACCAGTAGCAGCTCTGCTAGCATTTGTTGTTCATTTGAGGGGGAAGGGCCTTTTGATCGGATTAGCATCCGGTTCATGTGTACAAGCCATTCTACTCGGTGGCCGGACAATCTCTACCAACTGGCAGAAACAGGTTCTCCATCGTTACTTTATCAACGCTACATTTTTTTCGTTAAACTGGGAGGCGAGTATCGATTTCGAATCATCGGTTAATGCTTCGAATTTTCCTTTCAATTCTGCAGGCATCCATAACAAGGGAAAGGATATTCAGGGGCGACTCTTAATTTGTTCAAGTGTTATTTTTCTGGTTGGCTCAGGTGGATGTAGCTGTAACTTGCAACATCATATCATATTCTTCAAGAGAATATGTCGTGTAAAAATGCATTGTTTGGTACTTTTCAAGATGATAATTGAAGTTGCAAAAAGGCGCATAATTTGCCAAAGCATCGGCATAAGCATTTGCTTCGCGATATACATGTACGATTATGAACGTACCAAGGTCCGAGTCAGGAGCTCCGGTATACACTATAGTATATACATGTATGTCTGTATGCTCCAAGGTTGCAACATAAGCTTTACGACTAAGCAAACTAAGCGGTCTACGACTAATAAGATTAATGAGAAAACACTAATCAGCCAAACAACTTGAGGCCCAATGCTCTCCATCAATCTTTAACTTGAAGTGTGATTGACAGTGGTACTAAAAGATGCAAACTTCTAGTATCGAACCTCGTGGAGACGAAAAGCAGTCAGAGAGTAACGCAAGATCAGTGTTTATCAGGTCTCTGGTTTCATTGTCTGAACCGAAGGAGGAGTTACAACAGCTAACTGAGAGTCGGAGGGATTCAGGTCCGTATTTCTCTCACGAATCTCCCGATACTCTTGGCAGTTGGCACACAAGTGGCAACAGAAGTGTGTGACAACGTCAGCACAAGGAGCTTCCTGCGTAGGACATCAGCATATTGAGCTCGAGTCAAACAACAGACAGACAATTATTCAGCAATCATAGCCTCCAAATTAAGCCTGATAATATTCTATAAAACTACGCAACCATCAACGAGAGAACAAATTATGCCGAAAACGAGTCGGCCAGCCGCAACCAGAGATCCACATCATTCCCATGTAACTCTCCGTTTGAAAAAGACAGGGAAAGAAGAACAGTATTACAATGATAAGAATGTCTACTTACTTGCAAGTTGTACTTGTCTCGAAGTGCTCTGCGGTAGCCGCACGCATAACATGCAACAAAGCATCCAGGCAAACCCAACAGGATCCCGTCCGTCAAACAACAGCATACGGTATTTACAACAGCCCATAGAATCAAATGGGTCATGCAAGATCCTATGAAAGTTCCAGAACCCAAAAACTCAGCATTCTTGCCAAACAGATAACAAGGACAAAACAGTCCAATGAAGCCTGCAAAAAAAGGGAAATAATGATTAAAAATGCCTTCTTTTCCATGGCGAAACATCACATCCGGCTTCAAATAACCATTTTCCACACTGTTCACTTTGATATGACCCAACACATTAGATTAACCCAACACAAAGGTACCGATGTTAAACGGGGACGATATTCCAACATCACAAATAAGATATCATCAAATCTTTTATCCAGATATCTAGACATACAAGCGGTCTCTCAGAAACTCACAAGGAAACTCCAATAAAAACCATTTAACCAATTGGGAAATTAAAATCATATGCTTCCTGAAAAAAGAAGGTCACAAAGGAGAAAGTAGCATACAGCTTGGGATATCATCACAGCAAGCACAGATTCCTGATGACCATTGGGCTCGTCCATCACTTGTGATACTAGGAGCCGGCTGGATTTGGTCGCTTGGAGAAGTATCCCCTTCATGGTCTGATTGCCCCAGCGGAATATAAGCAGGTGGCTTGTAGCTGCTTTGCTCTTTCCTCATCTTCCCAGAAGTAATGCCAACGTAGCGCCTACCACATCAAAAGACAGGCTCGACTACCACCTTGCAAAATCCAAGAGAACTAGAGCCACAAATTTAGCAAGTCAAAAATCTTGGAAACCCTCGGTTCTCACGCTCAATCGATTCGCAGCACCCAATATCAAATTAATAACACAAGATGGGCAAGAGAATATACACACACAAACACACACACACACACCTAATTCAAACACTTATAAAGGAAAGCAGAACAAACTATGTTATCTGGCATGGAAATCCAAAGGGAAGCAAGGTGTGTGCGGCACTGCACTTGAGGATCCTTTTGCAGATTAGATTCCGATTACTATGAACCCAAATAAAAGAACCAAGGACTCACTGCTACATTTACAGTCAAGAGCATTTGAGGACTTTCAGCCAAAATCATGATAGTGGCCGCTTACACGCTATTGGACCGCTATTCCACTGCTATAGCGAGTAGTAGCCAAATAATGCAGCAGTGATAGGAGAATCCAGAATGCTATGCCGCCACAGTGCCCTATTGACAACATAGAATGATATACAGGATTCCTTTGGCAACAAAATACAAAAAAACACACACAAGTAGGAAACTCTAATGCATCATAGCAAAAAGTAGTAGTACTAATACCCAAATATTGCTTATTATCTATCCAATCTAGGTTTCTTAATCTCAAAGCATAAATCACTACACAACAATGGCCGAGAGGAGAACGAACTACCCACACTTCACCTTCAAAAGAGTCCCTAGATCCAATCCAACATAAATAATAATAAAAAAATACTGAAAATTCCCAATTTGGGTCCAATTTACTTCTAAATTGAAGAAGAAAAAACCCAAAACACAGAAGGGGGCATAAAGATGCCCGCCCATATAATGAAGTAAACACATAAATGAACAAACAAAAGAACATAGGACGAACAACTAGCGACAGAAGAGGAAGTAGTAGTAGGAGTTTTCACCTCAAAACCACAACTTTAACTCGAAACCCAGCTGGGAGCTGGGCGCATATACCAGAATATCCGACGAGGAGGCGAAGAGGGGAGTTGTGATCCGGTCGGTCGGTAGGTCGGTTGGTGTGTTATATCACGACCTATTTCGATACTCTTATTAGTTATTACAACCAGGTTCAATCGGAATCTATTTTTTTTTAACAAATATTTACCCTACATTCTGGAAATTGCTCTAAATTTTTTAATTACACGTAAATTCCAATAATCATTCAATTCTATCTTAATTAGGTGTCAAGTTTGATTCCTTTAAACGTAAAATGTAAAAAAAAATAGAAGAAAAAATTAAATAGAACATTTGATTAAAAAATTATTAATTTTAAAATTTCAAAATTTTGAAATATTCACTAATTTTATTTTATCATTTTATCATAATCTTATCAAGTTCAATCAAATTACATGAACATTTGGTGTGGATGGACAGTCACTAGGTGAACCAACCTGTGCAACTGGTCGAACCAATAACCATCGATCAACAATGTTACCCACACATGTCCAACCGTTTCACATATTTTTGCATAGTAATGATTCACAAAATTTCAGGTCACAATTCGGTCAGTGAGACCAGCGGAGTCTGTAAAACAATGATGCCACTTTTGTTCATTCAACTTTTCATTTTTTGTTCATTCGAATCGATCAACAGGAGTTAGAGGAGGAGATGATGATATATTATATATTGGTGTAAAAATCTTAAGAACTCTGGTTCAATCTGGCAGGTCGGACCAGTCTGGCCAGAAAATTGATTAAATTTGGGTCATCATCTGCTCCAGTTCGAAAACATTGGTTGACACACAGATTTTTGGTACAAGGTTTAAAAGTTATTTCGAACATAAAATAATACTAAATTGATTAATGACATTGACAAGGAGCTCCAAACGATATTAAAACCAAACAACGAGAACTACTACTCGAAATGATATTAAAACCAAACAACGAGAAAAACTACATTCATTTCCGAAAAAACGAGGTACCGCATAGCTCTTGACCATACACCAGAGACCCATAATTATAAAGAAATAATAATAATAATTCAGTTGCTACTCCGTTACATCGAACACTAGAAGGCATAGAAATGGGGTACACCGAAGCATCATCCTGTATTTTTCCGACCAAGAATATGAAATTCGGCCTTTGCTTGCATATAATATTAAAATATTGCATAGCAAACCAAAAGCTATGGGATAAAAATGAAGGGTCAAGAGCTTCTAAATTCTGATTCAGGAAAATTGGTACAAAGATCACATTGATTGTGGTTCCGAGAAAAAGATGCATCTTAGATGAGATGGTCGACAGTTCATACGTACTTGCCCCTGTATTTTGGCTTCAGTTCCTTGCATCCATTATCGTTGGCCTCATTGAGCCGAGGGTCGGATGGACTGAAGACCGAGGAATGTAAACTACCCTCTTCCAACCACTTCAAGTGATTAAGCTTGAATTCCAAGTGCATTAGCCTAGCTGCCTCAACGATCTCTTCCGTGTATTGCGCTGTCTTCACCATGGTCAATAGAACCCTGCTGTATCGTGAGCTTAGGATCTGCTCGGAAGAGGAGATCAAGGTAAAACAGGGGTGTTCCGGATACTGAGTCTTGACAACACTATCATCTTCTCGCACTACGGGATAGAAGTACACAAGCCTGCCACCCATTACGAGCATCCGAGCACCAAGGTCAAGTAAGTCGTGGATGCACTCAGCCAAGCTGTACGGTGCAGTTGATGGTATATGACCAGTTCTCTTATCATCAGGAACTGTATATGGACCCCTAGTCCCATTAAGCAATTTCCGGCCCCCGGACTTACGCCCCCCAGCACGAACTCCATATGGAGGGTCACACACAATGGCATCAAATATCTAGCTAAAAGCAAAAGATCGTCATTAGAAAAACACGTAACTTCCAGAGGATAAGTTCCATGCAAAAATAGAGGACAGTCACAAAAGATACCTCTCTCAGACCATAACGCCATGGTGGAAGGTTATTATCTGCCCTCACAAGACCAACTGGCGTAGGCAACTCATACTGCAGATAACAATCACCAACAAGTTCATTAATACTTGTTTGAAAGGTTGAACAAGCTAATAAACACTAAACAGACAGTATTTCAGATACCAACCTGCTTGAAATTGCTCCAAATATCGCAGTCAGGTCCACGCCCATCCCGCAATACTCTTATATCAATATCAGCACCCTGATAAATAAAGTCAGCTTCACATTAAAACAATCAGCAACAACAACAACCAAAGACAAGAAATCTTTTGGAGATAAGTACATGCCATTGTCATTGACCCAAAATGAGTTGCAGCAATAAGAATGCTCCCTGTTCCAACAAAAGGATCATAAACAAGTTTCCCTGGTGTCACCAAGGCTTGGTTTGCCATCAAAAATGCCATTTCTGCGTCCATGGCTGTGGGGCCAAGATATTTTCTGCTTTTCAGTTGATAGGTTGGGATGAGCTTCCTGTCAGCAGTACCAACCTCCCGACCAAAAAATAACCTCTTCTGAACAACTGGCGGCAGACCATTGTTAACGCCATAATCATCTGTTTCAAATAGCAAAAACTTGTGTTCTGGACTCTTCAAATTAACTCTTCCCTGTATCATATCAGATGTATATTAAAACTCAAAAGGAAATGCCAAGAATCCATAGACATAAATGCTCCTGCAGGGACTAGGTACATTGAGACAATGCGACAAGCCAGAGGCAACGAACATGCAACAGTTACTCGATGACCAACTGATTTCTTTTCATTCTACAATTCATCAACGCTGCTAATTGTGTTTAACTGTTTATAGAAAAAGTGATTAGAATATGATAAATCTCAATCAAATGACCAAATCACTGACCAGCTTGAGTGAAAAGTGTGTATGATCATGGATTTTAAATAAATATCTCACAGCTACGCAGACAAGAACTTTAACAGAACGACTTTGATTATTTAGGAGCTAAAAAGCAAATGATATAGCTTAAATCTAAGTTCTTTCAGTTTTTAGAAAATTTGACTGCTGGTGACAGATTCAAGGTCCAGGCCAGTATTGTTGTTAAGGTTGTGGTTTTTAAGCTCATCTCCCACTCCTATGGTTTATCAAGTTTTACAGTGGTCCACCTCGATAAATAACCTATTAGTCAAATGCAACTTTAAACTGGACACTCTCTCATCCCAAATGCTAGATCACGGATCATGATGTAACAAATATCTTTGACACCTATTTCATGAAATGAATGTGACCACAATTATTATGTATTAAGTGATATAAATTGCAGTAACACACATAATACTAACATTCCAGACAGTATGAAGCATAAAAACAGTCACATCAATTAGAAGTAACAAAGTAAAAGGAAACCAAAACTATTCCCAACCTTGAACGGGATATAGTCTAGCCCTCTAATGCGATCATTTTGTTCCTGCAAACTCATAACTTTCCCAAAGCTGTCAACCGTTATCTTGAATGTGCTTTCAGAAGTCAGATATGGAGACTTTAGCTCTTCAGGGTAACTTCTTATAGCCTCTTCCAACTCTTCTAAACTACTTCCTTCTCCCCAAACTTCATACATTCCTTTTACAAGAATACCTACAAATTTGCAAGTGTTAAATGATATAAATCAAAAAAGTAACTAATTTTTAAAGCATGTAACTGTGAGTTAACCTTTACTGCTATTGATTCATCAAAATTCTTGGAATTTACTGAACCAACGACATAATTCAAGAGTACATGAGGAACCTCAAACTTTCATAACACTTGCAGTCCAAAGGAAAGAAAATGGAAATGAAGACCAGCTTCCACTGCCAAAGGAAAGACTAGAAAATAATAGAGGATTAGGAGATGGATAAACATGAGGAACCTCAAACTTTTATAACACTTGCAGTCCACAGATGTTTGCATTTTGGTTTATGCCAATATTCCTCAAATTCTTTAAATATCGGCCAGCCTTGGTCTGAACTCCAAAAGGGTTTCTACGTATTGCCACTAACCATAATGCTTATAGTGCTATTCATTGATCCCTAACTTGTCAAACCTGTACAAATAGACAATTTCGCTACGAAAGACCATACTTCTCAAGAGGCTTCTTGAAGCCCTACACAGCACCCTTGCCACTCTCATTCAAGAAACTTAATCTACACATCGAACACACAATACTAGCAAGTAGCAACTACACAGAGAGAAACTTACTTCTGTTGGCGACATTGCGAGCAACTTCTTCGGAAGGGAGGCTGACATAGTGGAACGGAGAATCGGGATGGTGATCCTTCGGCAGCCGCCATTCCAAATGCCATCCACCAACACCCCCGGTGGTACCCTGAAAAAGCTCCGCGAGGGACTCAACCTCGGGCTTTCTAAAATCCAGCAACCTATGGTAGAACACGCAAAGGTACCACATCTCTTCCTCTTTCCACCTAAAACACGACAGCTACAGAAAAAAAGTCAGCAACCCTCGAAGCAAACGGTCAGAAGGATTCAGGTGGACCGATAAAGATGCCAACTTGGGGAGACTTTGCAGCGAGTCATTTCGTCGAACATGTAATGCCCATTTACACACGGTCAAGGAATATTAGGGTTTCTTTAGGGCTTTTCCCTACTTCGCGGGATGGCGTGTGTTTTATTATTGGCTTTGGCGATATTCCTACGACGTCGTCTTGAGGATCGAATTTTTTATGTATTGCCACTTCGGTCTTGGGCCATGGGAGTATTACCAATTTGACCTATGATGCTTTTGCTTACTATTTACTGTTTGGTACATAACTTTTTACTTCGTCCAGCATTTACACACAGCTTCGCTACAATGACGCCTTCAAGTTTTTTACTAATTTTACTTTATAAAATATTTTCACGATCCGACCTAGAATTTTTTTGTTGGTTTACATTCAATTAGTCAGAATATTTAATTTATGTTCGAGTCAAATAATATCTTTTAAATTTGATAAAATATGTACTCCGTTGAATAAGAGAGAAACTTCTTATGAGTGAATTGTTATTGTTCGACTTAAGAGAACAAGAAACGAATGTGTGGGATCAATCTGAAATTAAGCCCGAAATTCCCCAATTCACAAACGGGGATGAACCCTAATTGGGAGGTTAACATCCAATCTAGCCCCCGGAATAAGAGCAAAAAAGCTTGAAGCCGTCTCTTCTTCTTCTTCTCTTCTTGTTGGTTTATTGAATGCGCGAATTCCATTACGAGCAGTTCTTTCTTAGACATGTCCGGTAACCCAGGCTGCACCGTCTACGTAGGTAATAAAACCTCTCTCCCTCTCTCTCTCTCTCTCTCTCTCTCTGAGCTCTCTAAATCCTCGCACAAACCCTAGCAATTGAAATTTGGGCCTTTTTTTTTCGAAGGCAATTTAGACGATAAAGTGAGCGAAAGAGTACTCTACGACATCCTAATCCAGGCGGGGCGTGTGGTGGATCTCTACATCCCCCGGGACCGGGAGACCGATAAGCCCAAAGGCTACGCATTCGCCGTCTACGAGTCCGACGAGATCGCTGACTACTCCGTCAAGCTCTTCTCCGGCCTCGTCACCCTCTTCAACCGCACCCTCAAGTTCGCTGTACGTTATAATGCCCCAATCCCCTTTTGTTTTTCGCGTGCTGCTCGTCGGGTTTTGTTTACTTTGAATTTTAATGGTTCTGCGGTAATGGGTTGAATTCTTGCGTGTGTTAGATGTGTTTAGTGCGTTTATGTGCTCAGCGGAGCAGAGTTGGTGCTGACAACGTGCCAGCATCGTGCTGTCCTT
Source organism: Hypericum perforatum (assembly GCA_012979155.1). Lineage (NCBI taxonomy): Eukaryota > Viridiplantae > Streptophyta > Magnoliopsida > Malpighiales > Hypericaceae > Hypericum > Hypericum perforatum. The sequence goes on along the minus strand of SOPF01027071.1, from coordinate 42,760 downwards.
TATTTGTGCCTTTGGAAAATTGACGTGTTGTTATCATTTCCCTCTGCATGGATCTTGAACAACGACCCAAATGTGCCGTTCTCAACCCAAATGTGCCGTTCTCGACACAAATGTGCCGCTATTTTGCCATGTTGTAAAAATAGTGCTGGGGGTCAGCATGACCAAATCCAAAAGGTCGTTAGGGTTTCGTTTTCTTTGAATCTTAACAAGTTCTTTGTTCCTGCTGCAGCTTTGTTGTTCCGCTCATGTGTTTGATCATTTGCTTGATTAGGAAATTGGGTCCCAATTCCTTCCCTTTGCCACCCAGACTCAAACCCTTCTTCTGTTTTTATCTTTATTTTTTACCTTGTCCGGACTGAGTGGACGGATGTTCCAAAGATCAGATTCAAGATCAAGATTGGTGCTCTCGTTTGTTTTTGGGGTGTAAGGTTATGTTCTTTGAGTTCGTTTGATGTGCTTTTATGAGCTTGGAGGGTGCCCATTTGTTTTTCCTGTGGAAATGGCTTGGTGGGGTTGGTTATCTTTGGCTTGTTTTTGATGTTTCTTTGATGTGTTTCGTGCATTTGTGTGCTCAGCGGACTGCTGGATCCGAGACCTTTAATTCTATCATGGAGTAGTGCTTCTTATGAGCGTGGTTGTAAAGGACGGTGTGCAATGGGTTATGTATTTTAGTTGAATAGCGCTATGTGGAAATTAATTATTTTGCTCCTCCCCTTGTTTGAGTTGGACCGTGGAACTCATCTCTCGAACCCTCGTACTGACCAATCTTGGGGAGGATGGAACTGATGCACCGTAGTGTTTAAAAACAAATGGGGAGTTTTGGTACATTCACTGGAGTTGAATATGTTACTAAAGGGTGTTTCTGATGAACAGATTTCAGGGAGAGACAGACCTTCACAAAATCTGGCCACCGCGATGGGAGCTGACCCAGTGTCGCTGGAAAATCCTCTCGAGCCCACGAGATTTCTAACATCGGGAAGGGTTTCATCTTATCCTGCCAATTATGCCCAAGGAGGTACTATCTATTGCTTTCACGCTTCCTCTCCTTCCCAGCTTCTTGTGTGCTATCGAATTTGTTCGGAGTGGTGTGTCAAACTAGCTCTCTGCTAAATATTTTTTGGTCTTACTTCCAGTGCCACCCCCTCCTGGTTTACCTCACCAACCTAATGGACATGGTTCCCATTTCAGTACCATTAGTTATGATGATGGCCGAAGATATGAACCGTATGGCCGAACTAGGTCAAGGCGCTAGACTCAGCTTATCCAATCTGTTTCTGTATTGAGTGATGAATCCAAAACAATTTGACAGAATGACAGTCTGATTGTGGATATTTAGCATGCTTGGTGAAAGATACTTGGAACTGTTCCATATCTAAATTAGTTAATGTTGTTGTTGATCTCATAGTTAGACTCATTGAAGACAAAAGTTTACTGATACTTTCTTAATACATCTCCTATTTTTCCTGCTTTCTTTTTCTTTCGTGTTTAAGCTTCCCTATTGTTGCCTCGTGTATGTACAAAATGATGAAGAGAAAGTGAGGTGGAATGACTGTTCCCCTTGGCAGTGTCGCAATGATTCTAACCACTTGTAGTGAGATAAACGAGTTAAATATGATGACAAAGTTGCATCTCTCCTGTCTTTTCTTATGGCAATTCTATTTGCTGTCAGAGGTGGGTAAATCTGACTTTTGATTGTTTTAATAGGTAATGAATTTTCTTTTGATTGTTTTAATAGGTAATGAATTTTCTTCGGAATGGAAGTGACACCTTGTCGCATAGAACTTTAAGGTCTTTTATGGTCTTTGCTAAAATGAAACTCTGAACATCTGTTTTGTATGTCAGCTATTTCGGTTTAAATATTTTGATATTGAATATACCTATTGTGCAATCTCGCTCTTTGTTGTAGATAAGTTCTTTAGTAAGTGTAATTAATTTTCTTCATTTCTAGTAGTAGTTGATTTTAGGTCCTGTGGTCTTGACTTGACTTGGCTCAGTCTGATCAGTACTTGTTTTGATTCCCTTATCCCAAGTGAAATAAACTGCTTGTGACAAAACCTAAATCGAGTTCTTCATTAGACAAAGTAGAGGGAGCAAAGTAACATCAATCAAAGGCCACATTTTTTTGTGACTGCCACCCTGCCATTCTAGGGGAATTGGGTGGTTATATACATTAACTAAAGACCAACTGAGAACAAGTCGCTTCCATCAAAAGCTAGACCTTAGCCCCAGCAAAATATGCTAAAGGTCCAACTATAGCTGCATTAATGTAAGTGGCAGGCTCCGAATGACTGTAGTCGGATCGATCATCGGGAAATCCATCGTTCTCGTTGGGGCCACCAACTATAGCTCCAATATGTAAGTTGGGATTTGGGTTTGCTGTATAATAATAAGGTTGGAAGCCACCTTCACAACTAAGTGCTTGTGGATGACTTGTTACTGATGGCAAAGAAGATCCTCTATGGTGAATTCTCCTAGGAAAGTTTTGGCCATAACCCACCATATATGACATTTTTATAGGGTTCACCCCTAGAATGTAGTCCACCTGCAAAATTCACAAGGTTCCCAGCTTATGAAGTCAAATTTCAAAAGCACCATCTACTTCGATTTACTTTCGTCTTTTCCGACACGATATGATAAATCATAATAAAATGTATGTTGATTTGTTTACCTGTTGCTTGGCTAAGCGAATGAGCGAGTTCGGAGATACCACAAGGTTTCCGCAGTTGAATTTGTATTTTGCAGCTTTCATGTACTTTGCGTAGGTGGTGAGCAAGAATGATATTGATGTCACGTATTGAAGATTGCTTTGAGGAAGCTTGAACAAGAGCCCTCCTGCATTTTTAATCGTTATATATTTATGTTCATATTATATTAAGAAACTTCAATAGGTAGAGGAGAGAAATCGTTATATATTATATATTCACATTTAGGACCTTTGTTGCTAGCAACTCTAAGTGAACGTCTTTTTTTTTTATTATAGAACCTCAACCATTCTATGATACTAAAACATTGAGAAAAGTTCACTTTAATAAAGTGGTTTTGACCTTTTGACCCTTTTGGCTATGGAAATTTGTACAGTAGAAAAATTTATGACCCAAAATCACAACAAAATTACATATTATTTTTTGTAAAATAAATCAAACAACATGATATTAAAATAATATTTTCAGCACCTTGTGTGTACTGAACAGTTTTGTAAGGGGAGTTGGGAAGCATCTTGCACATGAAATCCTCAGCTTCCTGTTTGTACTGCTGAAAATTGTTGTCCCGGTTCACCAACGCCCTCTGTACAATACGGTCATTAGATTAGGATTAAATTAATGAACACTTGCAAATTAATAATACATCTTCAATATTATTTAACTGTAATGTTGTTAATTCTTGTTCGTAATTAAAAGAATGAATTACTTGGACCAATGCTTTGACTAAAATGAAATTATATTTATATGGTTATATACCCTTGATAAGAGGACGTGTGCGCCGGCATATTTGTTGTCCCAGCTGAAAATGTTTGGTTGGTCACCGGAACCCAATGACTTCAATATATTATAGTATGACATTTCATTGGTTGCCCTGAATAGCCATGCCACTCCCCACAACAGCTCGTCCTGAAATAAACGTAAATAAATTTATACTCAATAAATTTATAATCTTCAGTTTATTATATTTGTAAGTTTGATAAAAATTAATAACATAATGTAATTTTAAAAATAAATGCGCGATTTTTCACTTAAGCAGATGCATAATTGTCAAAGTTAGAAGTAGTTACTTACATTGTAACCGGAGTAGGAGCAATAAAATGGGCAAACGGCAGATCCAAGGGAATCGCTATATGCACCACGATATTGCAAAGCAAATTGCAAGACCTTCCTAGCCGTCTTCAACAGCAAGTTCGAGTACTTGGGGTCGACCTTCCGGAACACCATGGACGCAGCCGCCAATGCTGCGGCCGTCTCGCCAGCGACGTCCGAACCCGGGTTGCTAGGCGAGACAGAGTACACCGTGCGGATGGTGTCCATGTCCTCCGGCCTTTCCCAACACTTATGGTCGGTGTTCGGGTCACCAACACCGACGTAGAGCTTGTTGGGAGTGGCCGTGGCACATTTTAGGAGATAGTCCGTGGCCCAACGGATCGCGGTTCGTGCCTTGGGCAACTGGGGACCCATCCGACCACCAAACTCGAGTGTGCTCCACGAAAGCATTGTCGTGGTAAATGCCATCGGAAAATTGAATTTCACATTGTCTCCCGCGTCAAAATAGCCTCCCGTTAGATCCACCTAAAATATAAATATACATGAAAAAAAACTATAGTATAGTGCTCAAGTTAAATAATAAAGGAAGTAATAAAACATACATTGTCAAGTCGACCATCAAAAATGCCAGAATTGGATCTCCAAGTGATTTGTTGGTTTGCAGGGAGCCTTCCAGACCTCTGACCTTGGAAGAACAAAATAGACTTGGCCAATGCATCGTTATAATTAGGGTTTCCGCCACCTTGGACATAACCCACCAAAATTAACAAACATGAGAATAGAGAAATGAAACTGGTGACCTTTCTTCTTAACTCCATTGGTTACTTTTTCCTTAATAAAAAAAAGCACCAATGGCTGATAAGAGTGAGGCTATCTAAGTGATTAGTGTATGGTTCTTGTTAGGAATCTATATGTATATATACTATAGAATATGAGAAGAAAAATAGAAAATCCTATCGCCGCACCGCAAATCAAGGCTTTTATGGATCATTTTTTTCTCCTTTTCTTGGAATTAAGGTACTAATGACTTTGAGCATGGGTAAACACCAAATAATGTTGGCTAAAAGAGAGAGAAGTTAAGGAAGCAATTGGAGCCGTTTTGAGTGGGACAGATTCAGTCATTTCCATATACATGACCAACTTGAATGCACATTACTTTTAAATAGTTTTGCTAAGATATAACAAATGATTAACTTGTATATATTTGAATATTTTCATGCAATGATTTTTTTATGCTAGAATGGATCTGACTTTTAATAGTCCGGACGTCAAAATAGTTTGTTTATATATATTTGAATGGTTTAATGCGATTAATTATTTATGTATGTTTGAATGATTCATACATTTGTATATGTTTGAAGGATTTGATCGATTATGTATAAATAATTTTTTTATTCAATATAGTTTTGTACATAATTTTATGTAAAAAACTGAATTCAGTCCCATTTTTTCTATATATAAAACTATATTATCATACATTGCGGTGTTTAGCTACATATTTGTCCTTCAACTCGAGGATCACAAATATGATCTGACTCACATTTGAGTAAAATTTTTGAACAAATAGATATTGGACACTCGCAATATTAATCTTTGTTGGAATAAAGATCAAATGGTACTATAAACTTGGGGAGAAAAGTCAATTACAACCCTATACCAAAAAATAGTCATTCAACACCCTTCACTTTCTAAATTAGAGCAATTAACACCCTCAAACAGTTACCAGTTAACAATGAACACGTCCATGTCATCCTAGTTATGACACTCAACACAGATCAATCACACTAAATAAATAAAAGTACAAATATGTTATTGTAGTGTGCAGAAATAGACAAATCATCATTTTAATTCGCAAAAAATATAATACGAGACACTGAGTCCCTCATCGGTTTAATTTCAGATTGGAAGAGACAAAAATACCCTCAAAATTACAAATATACATCCTTAACAGAAAAGAAGGATAAATTGACTTCGGATTCTTTGTGTATGTACTCATTGTTGCTATGATCCTTATTGAAATTGCAAGGGAGAAGGTTTTGGAGTTCAAACAATAACACAATAGAAATGTCCATGAACTACCTATTAAAGCAAACTTATAAATGATAATTTTAACAAAATAAATTACAACTACAACAAAAAAATAAATTATGCCATTGAAACCCAAATTTTTACGTCCTTATTCTAAGAGCGGTAAAAATATCAATGAACAAATGTTTAAACAACAAATTTAAAACAAAAAATGTTTAAATAATGATACAAAAAGGAAAATTAAAAAATAGCTTACCGTTATTATTGCCTAAGATTACGCATTGATTGTTAAGAGTTTGATATTTACGGCACATTTAAAGATTGAACACTATATTGAATCTCGGAGGGGAAGCAGCCATGGCACTTCATTTATTATTGATTAGGAATGAGAGTATAGCTCAACTACAATTCCTTGTTCTTGGTACCCCTGAATTTTTCTACCTAAACCAACTTATCCAAGCACTCCAACTAGACCTAGATCAAAGAGCAATACAATTCATAAACTATCAGGGTGAGTTTCCACGAGTTCTTCGAAGTATTGCGGAAGTGAGGGAGAGACAAATATTGATATATTATATATTGTTTGGAGAAGTTAAAAATAATGATATATTAAGAAAAAAATATTGCTACAAATATAGGTCTGCCAAAAAATAACTCAAAATAACAACTAGTGATGTACTATCTTCTAATCATATATTTGCCTATTAATAAAAATAAAATAGTGAATAACACAATAGAAATGTCCACGAAGTACATACTAAAACAAACAAACGTATAAAAAATAATTACAAGAAAATAAATGACAATTACAACAAAAAGAATATATTCTCTCATTGAAACCCAAATTTTTACCTCTTCATTCTAAGAGTAGTAAGAATATCAATGAGCAAATGTTTAACAATAAATTTAAACAACAAATATTTAAAAATGATACAAAAGGAAAATTAAAAAATAGATTACCGCTCTCACCAATACAATATGATCTGTATTTTTTGGAGAAGTTAAAAATATTGCTATATAAAGAAGTTAAAAATGTTGCTACAAATATAGTTCTGCCAAAAAATAATGTCAAAACAACAACGTATCATATCTTTACCTATTAATAAAAGCTAATCAAAGAATAACACAATAGAAATGTCCATGAAGCACCTAGTAAAACAAACTTATAAATGATAATTGTAACAAAATAAATGATAATTACAATAAAAAGAATAGATTATGTCATTCAAATCCAAATTTTTACGTCCTCATTATAAGAGCGGTAAGAATATCAATGAACAAATATTTAAACAACAAATTTAAAACAAAAAATATTTAAACAATAATACAAAAGTAAAAATTAAAAAATAGCTTACTGCTCTTATTGCCTAAGATTACGCATTGATCGTTAAGAGTTTGATATTTACGGCACATTTAAAGATTGAACACTATATTGAATCAGGAAGACAATAAAGAGAAGAGAATATAATAACGACCGTAGACAATGGCATAATTACTTTATGTCAATTATCGGCATAATTAAAAAAATCATTATTCTTTAATTATATTAGCTTTTATTGAAAAGGAGAAGGAAATGAAGATGGAGTCTTCATAATCACCATTAAGGTCACTCTAATTTTAATTATTTTGTGTCTGTGATGGTGGTGGTTGAGCATCCGGTGGGCAACGACGGCAAAAGAGAACTTTAAGATGATTTTTTTAGGGCATTGTCGTCTTTTTTTGTCTAAATAAATCTGATTAAGAGCTCTAAGATTACTGTTTATTGCTGTTATATTTTGCAAATTTGAGGGACTCGTTTGTAGGTCTTACGAGTTATTAGTCAATTTATGTAAATTATTACAAATCTTTGTAAATTTTTTCCAATTAAAATGATTTAACTTGTGATGAGTTGACATAAGTATGATGACATGGATGCCACCTGAGTGGTGATGTATGACTTGTAACTGTAAAAGTTAGTTAGAGGGTGTTTATGCACCTCTATGCACCTCTTTAGAACGTAGAGGGGTGTTAAATGATCAATTTGAAGTATTGTTTTAATTAATCATTCTACACAAGTATAAGGTATTTTATGATATTTATTCCGTCTTGGTTTGCGTCAAAAGATTTTTTTTAGCTCACTCGATTTGAGTAGGAAACCCCCGAAATGGTGGCCTGATTTTTGCCTCAACTTGCAGATACGACCCAAAAAATGGTTACGTGATCCCATATTATTAGAATTTTTTTGGTGCGTATATAATTAGATTTACTCAAAATTTGAAAATATACGTACTTTGGCTGCTATTAAACTTGAACATAGCAAGTGGAATTATTAAATGGTAACTAAAATTTGTTAAAGGGAATTATAATGCCTTTTAAAGTTTGACCCGCTCAAAATTGAATTTAATTCAATGCATAGATCGAGATAAAAGTATGAGAATAATAAGAATCTAGCGTAGTAACTGGCTGGTATCAAGGAATAATAATTTGGGTCAACTTCGCGTACCAACTATTTGATTTTCAGGATGATTAGACAGCAATTTATATAGCATGTCAATAGTGGAAATAAATGTTTATTTTTTTAGTAATTCTGTTCAAAAAATTTTGTGATTTTTAATATAAACTCTACTATATATTAGTCAATTTACTGAGTATTCAAATGTTTGGTGATATAGGAAAATACTGAAATAAATTTGTAATTGTAATGCACACATTTCAACATCATTGTGCTAAAGTAACGCTGGTGTTTCCTCTCGGTGGTAGCGTAATCGTTAAAAAGCAATTGTTGTGATCACATATGATTCGTTAGACAGATGTTAACTTGTTGTAGTTAGAAATTCCGAGTTTGAAATTCTGATAATATAATAATATCGAGTTTTGATTTGAGAATTTTTCCCTCATTTTAATACATCTCAACATAATTAAATTCGAATTTGAGTTTTTTTTTTTACATTTTTCTATGCGTGACATAGTGATTAAAGATGGATAATTAACCACCCGATACTAAATCAGACTGTTTGGATTGAAAACATATGTTATGTTTCCTCGAGGTGCTGCGCTAATCCACCCGACAAAGGCGTAGAGATTTGGGGCTTTTGGAGGCCTAATTGAGTACTCAAAATGGCAAATGTGCTTTGCTAATTAAGTGGATAATTGCCTAACTCTTTATGGGAGATGGTCAAATTTTGGATAGCGGGAATGGCGCGCTTTATTTTGTTATTCCTTCGATTACGGGAATATATCGGCGCGAACCTTAAAAAGTCGTGATTTCTCTCTTTATTTTTCTCTCGCGGAGACGTGGAATTTTCAATATTGCTTGAATATACTTGTGTATAATATATGATAAGATAAAGTCCACGTACTTTCTAAAGTTCCGTACTTTAAGACCAAGGATGTCTAAAGGGGTCCCGGATTCAATTCTAATGCAACGACTTATTAAGTTATGAAATGGGTTTTGGGTGAATTGATAAAGTGATTCCAACTTCACGTACAATTTACGTGATTCTAACTTTATATGTAGTTGGTTCCGATTTTATGTGTGATTCTGGTTTGTTATGTATGTTTTTAAGGGTTGGTTATATATGTATGTTAATGGAAATGTTCTGTATACATAGTGTTAGAACCAATTCAAGATAATAATAATAATAATAATAAAAGCAAAATGTTGAGTTATATACTTGCAGCATATACTCAAATGAGTATTTATTCTACCAAAAAAAAATGAGTATTTATCAAGGTAACACTGTGGTTCCAAACGGTTATTCTAGTTTTATATGTATAGTTTTTAATAGTTGATGCCTAATCAAACATTTGTGTACCTGCACCATATACTTGAGTGAATTCTTATTAAGGTAACATTGTGGTTAATTGCAATCACCTCCATAAATTTAGAGCTATTGCTTATTTAGTCTTTATGAGGCTTCACAGTTACTTTGGAATTGTAGTTTCACGTGACAATCGGATATTTCTAGTCATTTCTACAAATGTGTCAGTGTGTTTTGGAAGTGTAAATAAAACATGCAGTTGATCCATAAGAGACATTGGGTCCAATTAACAAGAGGTTAGGGTTGACCGGAGTGAGGGTGGAGAAGATGATCCAACTTGAGATAGTGGCTTTGGTGGTCGTCAAAAAATGACCGGAGGTGTAGGTCGACCGGAAGTATAAATTATTTCAAAGATAAAACAAGAAAAACTTAATCTATGATGTCACAGAGAACCACAGAAAATACACACACAGCACTAGATGTTCAGTTTCTTACAAAACAGCACTAGATGTTCTTTGTTCCAAACAAAAGGAACAAATCTTGCCACATCCAAAAACAGAAGTAATTTAATTTCCACCTTGCACAGTTGGGCTGTTAATTTCTTGATGTACCTCGCTATTTAACAGAAGGGACAAGAAAACGTAAAACCTGTCTGTCTGTTCAAAGAATACATTTTCCCCACCAAACCTGAACAAAAATAATAATGTCACCAGTGGGAAAAAGAAAAAAAAAATAAAATGCTAAAAAATGGCAGGAACAGATCAACCTTTTTAGATAACCTATAGACAAACAGCTTTTAAACCCAACTCTCTTGATAGTGCCGATACAATCTTCAGTAGCCGCTCTGATGTCCCATTTCTCTCGAAGTTCCGCGGCTCATCACAATAAATCCAGAAGCGAAGTTTCCTCGGATTGTGGTTTGGCTCGATTAACCCTCGAGGTTGAAATCCCTCCTCTGCCTCTTCCTCTACCACCGACTGAACTCGATGGCGGAGGAGCAAGTCTTGGCGCAGTCGCCCCTTTTGCACCGGAGCCAAATATAGAACTAAGATCTGATGCATTGTTGTTGTATGACGGCCCCATAGAAGACGTGGCTTGATTCTGTTTTATGAATCCTAGGGAGCTGTTCTGGTAATTAAGACCACTGTTTGAACTACCAGCGATTGATGTCCCTTGACTTTGTTTTGGTAATTCAAATGAACCCTGCATGTCAAAAGCCCAGCCATTGTTGTCATTTGTTTTGTTGATTTTGCTGCTGTTGGCATTGCTCGTAAACCAACTCGAACTGCTGTTGTTCGTGGACAATGATTGCGGCATAGTCCCATTCTTCAAACTTTGCAACCCACTGGAAGTGACACCAGCCCGTGGAGGCCAATCAGCAAAAGGATCTATGTCATCAATACTTGAAGTAGATGTCAGTCCAGCATTTGGCTGCTTCTCGCCATCCACTAAATGAGTGCTAGGGCCTGAAGATGCCCGAGGAGGCCATTCTACATCGACAGGAGGGCATGATACTGGTCTTTGCTGGCTAGATGTCACAGCTACACTTGAGGGTTGTGATATCGATGCCAAAGACTCAATAGACAGATTAGTTGAAATGGAGGGAGTAGATGGTGGGTTACTGGTAGGTTGTTTCGCAGCAGGAGGAAGGCCTTTCGTTGCCGGGCCCCAGTCCTCATCCCATGAAGGCTTGCCACCATTTGAAGCAGAAGCAACTGTCGCAGTGCTTTGGCTTAATGCGTGAGACTGAGTCCCATTGAGAAAAGCTGCTGGTTTTACATCAGGAAATCCAGAGTCCGTGATAGTAACACCTTTCTTTTCTTCTATCTTCCTACAGTAAGAACATTTAGTAAGCACAGCTACAATTTGCCGGAAATGTAAAAGCAGAGACGCATGTCGGCCAGCTGGCTACTTTTGCAGGTTTATTATCAAGAATAAACTGATGGAAACGCAAGCGTCCCATACCTGAGGACATCCTTGACGAAGAGCATATATTTAGCAAACTGCTGAACATTCAATTGTTGAGCGGTAAGTAGCGGCATGAGTAGTGGCAGGACATGTTCTGCTACAAATTCCACTCCATACTGAGATGTGGATAAAAGAAGAATGTGACACGGCATCAGAAAATCATGATTCACATAATGCCCGAGAAGTATGAATCAGTTCAACCGTGTTTTGTCCATAATTGATGGAATCGTCTACCTGCTTAAGAATCGAGTTGGAAACCCCAAGAGTGCACATAAGGGTCGGCGCGGAACGATCAACAGCTGTACAACGTTGTATTGTTTGCAAAATCTCTAGAACGGCATGCTTATCAAGTGCATGAATCAGTTCTCCAAAGTATAGAAGAGCATTGACTCTTACCTGCCCATTAAAAGGAAACCTCAATTGAAAGCTTCACTAACTACAGAACATTGGCAGCACTAAAAGCACCTTTCCAATTACACTCGAGCGTGTCAGATCAACAGATAATCATAATCTTCTCAAAACAGTAACTAAGCCTGATCTTGTTCAAGTGGGACAGCTACAAGAACCATAGCACGAGACTCATCTGATATCAGGACAATCAGTACCTAGGCTTGTCCATCAAGCATATATGTCATTAATATCATGTGACATTGCCACTCTTTTAATAGCTGATTATCCATGGAATATTCCTCAAGAGATGAGAGACCAAATGTTCATCGAAGTGGGGCCAAGGTCTAGTATTAGTTCTCGACTTAAATGCAAGATAACTGACTAGGTGAAGCATCAGCCAAAAGCTAAGATCCATCCAAGTGGTCGATTCATGGCAGGTGCTTACCATTTCAGTCGCATGCAGACATTTAAAAATAGTAGCAACCCAATTTCAAAAGCAAGAAAAAATGAGGTCAGAAAGTAGAAAGAAAGACATACCGCAGCAACCGTTGTTTTAAGGGCTAATCCATGAACACGTGGCAAGACTGCTTGCTTCACTAACTGCTCAAGGAATGGACAAGACTGCTTAGCTAAAAGAAGTTGGGAACAATAGATAAAAATCATATCTAAGTGCGCTCCTACTTTTGACTTTTGAGACGAAAATCCATTCTCAAGATCCCAACCTCAAACGAACTTCACAAAACACCACATGGATTAGAAAAACTCCGCTAATAATTATTAGGTGTTTAATGGTCCAATAGATGGATGGCATTCCATCAACAATTTCCTAATCTGTACAAGACATTCATGCAAAACAATCAACTATAAACTATTAGTCTCCATTATCATTTTCTGTGTTTGATAATGATGAGAGCTGGCAACATAATTCAACAAAAAACTGCTACTGAGGCTTCTACTTTCATATTCCAGATTACGTACTTCGATACTCGAACAAGAAAGTAACTCAACTACACGATGTATGTAATATGTACTATGTAACACTACAATGCATTTGTCTGTGTTTGATAATGATGAGAGCTGGCAACATAATTCAACAAAAACTGCTACTGAGGCTTCTACTTTCATATTCCAGATTACGTACTCCGATACTCGAACAAGAAAGTAACTCAACTACACGATGTATGTAATATGTACTATGTAACACTACAATGCATTTGTCAAATTGGTCCTTACTATTCAAATTGCATCGGGTTCTACTTGAATAATTCAAATTGTAAACAAAGTCCTTACGATCCATTAGGAAATCATTCCCTTCCAATATATTTAACACTGTTTCCAGTCATGTTTCAAGGTGTGGAATCCACATGTTCTCATAAGTCATAAGATATGAACCCCCATGGCATCTAAAAGGAACTCTACAACCTTTTTCATTATTCTAAGCATTTTCTATTTTTCTAAGATGTGAACCAAATACATGTTTTTAAGGTCATCAATGTGAATGATATCGTTTTCAATTCAAAAGTCATATTAAATTGCAGCCATAAACATCGTGGCCTAGGTGGGAAAAGAGAGTGACCAGACAGGAAAGAATAAATATTGAACCTGAGCATCGAGCTTTTTGGAAAGATGGACAGATTTTTTCAACGCTTCTTCTTGAATGCGTGGATCAGTGTCATCGTAGGATCGAACAAGCAACGGAAGGAGATGGGATATTAGATTCTCCTGACTACTCTGCAAAAGTTGAAAATATCAGGAAGAGTAGCAAACAGCCGAGCAAACTCTTGATTTACTACCTCACGATTTTCTTGGAAAAGTTGAATCACAATTAACATCCATGAGTATACTAATCAAAGAACCAATCCAAAAAAAAAAGAGCTGATCCAAAAAGGTAAGTCAAAATGCACTATGCAGAAAAAGAGGCCATATTCACCACCTAAGCCATTGTTGAAGTCAAGTAACAACATTTCGATCATTGAAGAAAACAAGAAAAGTAAGCTGGCCAGAAATACTTTACTGAAGATGAAAATTCAAATCAAGGTTGGCCAATGGTGTACACAGAAATCAATCTAGACAACGAATAATAACCAAGGTAGAACTTAGTCCAGATAATTGAAAACCAATCCAATTTCCTTGATTTAATGTGCTTCAGAAAAAACCCATGCAAGATAATTTGAATAGCTACAAATAAAGGGACAACTTCAAGAGGTACCAAGTAGCTTCACTTAAAATCAAGTACAACATTGTGGAATACAAAGGACGATATATTCCATCATATGAGTATTTTATGTTAGTATCAACAATTCTTAGTACCTTGTTGATAATGAGTTCGGCGTGCCTCACAAGCAGCAGTAACGACTCTCCAGAAGCATTACTAAGGACAGGGATAAGAGCTGGGAGAGTTGAAAGCTCAAAGTCATTCTTACCCTGCAACAGATTTAAGTCACTGTTCAAGAAAATGTGGCTGCACAGATGGAACATAAAAGGCATGATCCGTCTACATTCACATTTCACGCACAAGAAAATTTAAACATTCCTCAATGAAGTTGTCAGTGCAAACATAGCTGCAACACAAATTATAACACTTAGAAGCCAGTGTATAACACTCACCACAAATTAAGACTTTCGAAGAACCACGATAATAGGAAAGGAAATAATAAGTAAGATGTGGCAGTTGAATGAGAATCAAACTAATAAGTCAACAACCAGAAATGTATCAAACTTGGACTGGCCAGTTCTAAGAAGATTATAAACTTTTTCGTCATCGTATTAGGCAAGAATGCTGCAACAGAAAGTGCAAACCAGAAATATTTTGTCATGCTTGCTCACCCTAGCCCAACATTTGACTCTTGCTTTCATAGGCTTCAAAATTTACTGGGGAAGCCATCCTAAAACACCTATCACCCCACCAATAATGCACCACCAAGAGTTTGAAATTTGAAAGATATGAGCACCTAAAAATGTAAGATTCACGACTTTGTCCAACTGATGTTTGCAAGGAGAGAAATATCGCATGGGCCATGTGCAACAACATTACGAAGTTATACAAAACAGCAATCTAAAGAGTTTTACCTGAGACTCGGCTATTGTGAGGACCATGGGGAGAATCATTGGCTGCATAACCAAGTTTCTAAGTTCTGCACAGAGAGGTGGCAACACCTAGAAGAAAGTTACTGAAATTGTCAGTTTCCAGTACTTGTTAGTTAGTTCGAAAAGCCACTCATGTATTCATGCGTAGATTACATAAAGACATAACAAATTCTGAACCAAAACTAATTATGCCAGAATTCTCATTACCCACAACAATAGAGGAAAGCATGCCAAGCAAGCACCAGTTAAAAGACTATATACCATCCCCAAGTAAAAGTTAAGTAAACTATCTGAATTCTTTTAATCAGAAAGCAAGACTAGATCCTACCTTATATCGCAGCACACGGGAGTCAAAATCTTTCCACATATCAGCCAGTGCTTTTAAGAACTCAGTTTTTTGCATATTATCTCTTTCCTGGAAGGAAAAAAAAAATACAAAGACAGCCATTACATACACCATCAAATTATGTTTCTTTTAGACATGGTAAATATAAATGCATACAAGCATGTGGTCCAGGAAGCGAAGAGCTCGCAATCTAGTGTCATTCCGGAAAAACGGCGAGCCTGCAATGGAATAGCAGAAGTCTTTGAAACCCTTTGATAATTTTAAGAGATGTCAGGGAATCTTCACAAAAAAACGTAATATATGTTAAAGACATAGCACCAAAGCCAAGAGCCTGATGTCACATGTGACTGACAAACTAAATTGACCAGAGCATCACAACATAGCTAGCAGTAATCTTATAAACCTCGAGAAACAAATCCAAACTACAAACAGCAACGTTGACAAATGGATTCACAAAAGCTACAATTGCAACGAGACTTGCCAAGCATCCTAATAAAACAGAATTTTAATTGTGAGGTTTTACATTGATTTGGACAGGTACCGAACACATCCTAGTAAAACAGAAAACAAAACCCTCGAAGTGTTTAGGAAGATGGAAAAACACAGAGAAGTGCTCAATTTTGGCAAGTACAATCATCAAAGAACATCTTAAAGCAACAGCCAACAGAAACAAAACAATGATTGACAGTAATTCATTGACGGGAACTTTCATAGACGTGCTAGAAGAAGTATAAACGGTGGTGCCTTTTCACATCAGTCATGCATATAAAAAAATTCACAGCACTGATAAAAGATCAAATATGTGCCGAAGGACAATGGCCCACAGAAACGACATGCCTTTACATAGTAGTTGACTTTGCACACATTGAGACCTATGTTAACATGTGCTAGATTCATATATCTGCAGAGCAGCAAAAGAACATTTCCAGACGCAGAAGCAGGTGCCAATGGCAGAAAAAGTAGGCTTCTGTCAATATACCTGTAAAATCCAGAGCAGTAGGCCTTGAAGACTCATTTTGGGAAAGCATTCTTTGCATATCCGAGACCAACTCTGGTGGGATGGAGGAGAACGTGTCACTTGATAAGTACGTCAAAGTATTCATGTACTGAGCACAAAGACAAACAGTAGAATAAACAACATGAGAAAAAGCTAAAACCAAACGTCCTTAAAGAAGGACGTTGTCTTTTGTTCCCATGCAGAGAAAGAGGTCTCTATTTACGAAATGTTTATGCTTGGAAAAGAAATGAAAACAGTATCCAAGAACACATTTAATGAAAGACAATACCATCTTCACATTGTTGTTGCAGTTGAACAAAGGCTTGCGCGCAATCAAGTGGTAGGCAAGGCATCCAAAACTAAAAATATCAGAGAAGGATCCAGCTGAAGGTGACTTGCTTCGTACGAGCTCAGGAGCAGTGTAATTCAAAGAAGGTTGAAGGGGCAGTAAAGAATCTTCAACATCATATTCCTGAAAAAAAAATGCACAAAAACTTGACGACCATTGTTCTATAATTCAAACAAGCTTTCCATCCAGCAAAACGAAATTCATCAAGTAACAAGAATGTCAAAATGGGAAATTACAATAGGTTAGAAAGGCTTCAAATGGAAAATTTTTTTCACCAATGCAGCAATGCCACATGACAAGGGCAACATGTTTTTTTTATGATTACGTTGAACAGATCTAAACCATGCATTTCCCAACTATGGATGTTCGCTGCCAAAAAGTCTCATGCTCAACTAACAAGAACCAAAACCAGAAGAAGTTACGGAAATCAATCAACATTAATTGCAAAAAAGAGAACATGAGACATAGAGAGAGAAAGTGGAGTCTTAAAATCCCCCACTTATGTTAGTTTTTGTTCTTTCATCCATGGTAACATGATGTAGGTTTTGGAAGGAGTGATAGATACAGTAAAGGTGGTTAGAAAGAAAACAATATGGCTGCATATGGAGAACTAAAATGCCAAACCAACACAAAGTTAAGAGAGAAATTGAACTCACAGCATAGTGAAATGCCTGTGAACTAGGCAGTTCGCCAGAAGCCTGATCTTTTGCGATGGCAAAGCCAAACCCACCAAGCTTCCATGCCCCACTTGAAGTGATCAGGATATTCTGCAACAATGAACTTACTTGAAATTATAACTTTATAAACTTGGTTTAACTCATCAGGACAAACAAGTGCAGCAAGCGAGGAAAAAACTATGAAAGGATACGGGACTTAGCAGAGACGAATGAAATATACTTTTTCCACACTACACACCCACAAAACATTCATTCTCTCGTGCTCAGGGAAGATTTAACGACTGTCCAACATTCTCGTCTTTTAACAGCATTAACAATCACTCATTCTGATTCTTGACATTCAAGACCATTTTTGGAAACGCAGAAGTCTACAACAAACTCAAACTGAAAAACATTTCTGCAACATGGGCACGATCATCAAAGAAATAAAAGTCATCATATGATGCCACCCTAAATCTCCCTATGAAACAATAATCCAATAATAAATGTTTTCTGCTCATTATATTGAGCATCTCAGTTACTATAACAGTTTAGGTCATACGTTCTCTTTTCTGTGAGATGCCTGAAACTAAATCAGAAGTCAGTTTGCAGGATTCTTTTTTGACTCTTAATAATAACGTTCATGCTGCACTTAGAGCAACAAACAGGCAAACCATTGTTTCATTCCCCAATTATCTGTAAGAAACAGTATAACCTAAATTTTGTTAATAAACAGGTGGAGACATAATTGTCTTTATAAATAAATATCTCAAACTACGTATTACCGGCATGCCCCAATCAATAATTTTGCAAGTGAATATAGATATAAAAAAATCAGCATTTTGATGCGACTCATAAGCTCGATAACAATTGATCTATCTAAATTGAAAATTATTGATAACGATAGTCACCTTTACCAACCTAGGTAGATCAATATGGAGAAACTCTATGAATTTGCAATCACATAGCCCAATAACATATCAACAGCTGAAAATAAACAAATAGCCAAGTACAGGCACTAACCTCAGGTGAAATAGCCCTGTGAATAAGACGTGCATTGTTATGGAGAAAGTCCACAGACTCTGCAATTTGCAGCAATCCATGCTTCACCTCCAACAAGCTCATCTCCTGTTAGATAACTGTTGTCAGAAAAACATGTCCAGTGGCTTCACTTGCCACAAAAAAAAAATAGATTAACCATATCCTACCCAAAACCTTAAGAAAATGAGTAGGTGGATCTTCCACACTTATAAACAATATGCAAAGAGGAGTCTCTTCTTCTTACCATCCCCTTAAGCTCGCTAGGGACCTTGTCCACGTTCTCCAGGTTCCCAAGCGCGTTGGACACGGAAGCAAACAGCGGCTCGGTGACCATCGCCATGGCAGTCTTGGTCTCATCCAGTGCCTGCACCACGTGGACCACCCCCGGGTGCCGCAGCCTGACAAGTCGAGCGGCGTCCGCGCGGATCACCTCGAGGAAGGCATCCTCAGCAGCCTTGGACAATCCCGCGCGGGCGCGTGTCTCCGCGAGGACGCGCTTGTCAAGGAGCCAGACGCAGACAGTAGGGTATTGATGGGCGCGTGAGGAGTCACGCGCAGCCCTAGCGGAGTAGAGCTTCCAGGCGAGGCCGGGCCCGGCGGAGCCGATCTGGTCGAGGAGGTCGTAGTCTTGTAGGGCCCTCGGGCCAGTTACCTCCTGGACCGTGGTCTGGACGGTTTTCTCGATAACCGCTCCCGCCTTGGCCAGCGCTTGTTGTAGGGTTTTCATGTTCAACGACATCGTTTCCGGTGGCTTTCTCTCTGCGGATCGGAATAGATCAAGGAGAGAGCGAGGGACGGGAGATTTAGGGGGTCAATACGACGTCGTTGGCCACGTCCACCTCTTTCTCTCTCTCTCTCTCACCTCTTTCTTCGTCTCCGGTTTGGCCGAGTTAACTCGGGTACGGTGGTTTGTTAATTAGACTCGAGATATTTTGTAAATTTAACGTCGTAGCAATTCTTAAGCTAGCTAATATTAATGATTTTGTGTCCTCCTCTCCTCATAGGCACATTATTAACCAAAAATAATGTCAATGTGTGTTAATAATACATTTTGTTAATTTAAAATGATATATTCGTTATGAATTAATTAATTGAGGACATTCGTCGTCTATTATTGCATCCATTTCTTCGGCTGCACTCCAATCAATTTCGACTTCTATCAATTTTATAGCTCATATTTAACAGTTATTATAGATAATCAAAGAAATTGTCTTAAAAATTGCATTTGAAAGATGACAAAAAAAATTAAAAAATATTTAACATTATTGTATTGTTAATAAATTTAATTTTATATATAGTTAAATTAAAATAATTCTCTCTCATCAGTTCATTTAAATCTTTGTTAGTAATTTTAGTTTTTTAGTTTGTAACAGGTCGAACTTAAATGAGTGTTCTACTCTTCTTTCCTTGTTATTCTTAGCTACTTCCATTTTTTTTCCTTGTATCTAAACAGATGAACATGTTACGGAAAACACCAAACATATGTGCTATTGTCGACTCATATAGTTGTCCAAACTAGCTCTCAACTCTTTGACATCCAACCAAAGGGATAGTCTGATTTTATTATGTCTTTCGAGCCCCTTTTGTTTAGGGCTTAGTCGGATCTTGTTTCTTGTGTGTAGCCTGTTATGCTTTTGCTTTTGTCGGATTTGGCCTTCGCTTGTCCTTAGATCCTTGCGGACTTGTTTGCATGTTCGATAGTTGCGGGTGGAGAACCTTGCCGCGGCCGACTTACGTCGACTTTGGCATTCATCTGAGTTGCATCTCGTATGCACTCAGATGCCCTCTTGGTTTTGCCTTGAGGTTATTGGCCGAATGTTTATTTCGGCAGAATTTTCGCATTGTCGTTGGCCTTCGGGCCTTTTCGACTACCCATCGACCCCCCGTGCCACTTTGCGACCATCGCACTTGCTCACATGTTCTGGTTAGGATTTCTTATCTTCTTGCTATGTATTGTTTCCCTTCCGTATTGTTATTCGGTTCTAATATAGGCTTCGCGCAACCCTTTTCAAAAAAAAAACCAAAGGGATAGTATGTCCCTTCCCGTAACATGAAAAATTATTGGGTAAAAGACAGACAACTCACTCAACGTAGGAAAGTTTTAATCTACAGCAACTTTATCTTATTTTATTCCCCAGAGATTTAGCACCTATATAAATCAGGTCTCCGGCGGTGACTCCAATTGTTTTCTGCCAAATTGACCGGATTACTAAATCAGCATAATGTCATAATCAGTATAAGGTAAGATTTCATTTTAATACCAAAACTTCAAGTAGAATGGATAATCAAGAAATCCTAAAATTTTATATTTCTCCAAGTTTCCAACCCCCTTCTCTCTTTCCCTCCATCCTTCTTATTTTCTCTTCTTCTACGAAGAGTGGGCGTCTGCTGATTGCCTCCACTAACCAACGCCAAAAAATCTGAAGACCAACCAACAAGTTCTTGTATCGTGGAGACTCGTCGAGCCGTGTGATACCCAAGGATTCGCGCATGAGCTCGTCACCATCCACGATTGCGAGTCATTGGTAGAGGAAGGGGCAGGTCCTAGGCAAGATCTAAGGAGGACTCGCCCCCGGTCAGTCCTGTTTGTTCGTTCAGTCCCAGTTTCAATTGCAACAGTTAACAACATTTTCCTTCGTGTTGCATAAAACACCGTCTGTAGGCAGCTTCCTTGCTATCGAGTCTTATTTGGAAGGAGAGTGGATTAGTTAGACCATAGTACCTGAACCGGGATGCCTAAGGTGATCGGGTCTCAAAGCCAAACCTCTAATCACCATCATCGGCTTATTCTGTTGAATTTCCGTTCTGTCCCATCCCTTTCAAACAAGGAACACAAGAGTTAACACAAGTAGTTCAAAATATCTTACATTATTAAGAATAAGAATAACAAGTAAGATGGATCAATTTGATCCACATATCAAGACAACACGTCTTGTTCTTGTTTTCGGCTTTAATCTGAAGGCATAGGCGAATCTAAGGATAACGGGTGAGATAGATCATTTAAATTCAGATAAGTAGACAGCAAGCCTTGTTCTTCTTAGTGGTTCAATTATAAAGACTGGCAAATCCCAATCTGAATCCCAATCCAGAAATTCAAGGAAATTGGCAAGACATGAGTAATCTCATTGCTTGAGACAACCTTTACGTTGACAAATGTTTCGAGTTGGCTTCAGAACAGAACAAGATTTCAAAAACTAAATGTCTGCACTTTTTTTTTTTACTAATTGTTCAGGCTTAATGCACATTGGGGGAACATATATAGCATCTACAAGTTTCAAATCAAGATGCTTACTTGGATCTGAGTAAATGTTTTACTGGCTCTTAGCTTGAAGTAAAGGATCTATTCTTCAAAACAACTAAAGAATCAATGAGGTTCTGATTAACACAACTCAGATGTGCAAAGTTGTCTTCAATAACTTGCACTTGATGCCCATTATGATGCGGCCTTTTTAACTCTTTTATGGCAGGAAAACCAACCTTGTTCAACTGTGCAGGCCATAAACAACCCTGTTCTTCTTTCTAAAGGACAACCAACAGAAAGTAAGAATATTATTCCATGCATCGAAGTTACTTGGACTTGATAAGATTTAACAATCTCTTGAAGCTAGCAGACAAGTATCAGAAAGTTCAGATATTGCTGCAGGTATATCCTCTCTTCTTTTAAACGTATTCTGATAATTGGTTGCATCTATCGGCAAATCATAAATAGTATAGAAAGGTCAGGACCATCATACTTTTTGCTTCCAAATGCTTCTACCAGAAGTCATTGCAAGAGCACAAGCTGTTCTTGAAATGATGGAAACGGTTTGAGTCCCTGACAACAATCTCCTTCTGAAGAAATTCTGAAGCTAATTTCATAAAGTTGTGACAATCCACACAAATCCTAATGTTCTTCATGATTCTAATAATGCTTCCTTGACCATGTGAACTACCCTCATTCATTACGGCATACACCAGAGCTAGCTTCTCACTGTGATGAAAAAGTTGTTCCTCTTTGTACTCCTCTTCTGTATCGCGTAAAGCCAGGCTCGTGTCTGGCACATAACCCCGCTCCTTTAACTGCCCAATAAATGAATATAGATTGAACAATATGGTCTCTTTGTGGGGATGTTGTCTTCCTCCAGAACTAAACTCGTGTACTCTATTGCCTATCTCGATCCAACTTAAGCCTGGTTCCTTTCTCACACTGGAACCATCCATTTCTTTCCTAACTAAGCCTGCTTGATGGTAACTACCTTCGTGACAGAACATATTTGATAATTGCACATAACCCAATGAACTTTGAGGAGCCAATTCTTTCATCTTATTTGCTGCTACCTTGGCCAACTCAATCTGGCCATGCTTCCTGCATGAACCAAGCAGTGCACTCCATACAATTGAATCAGGTCTAAAAGGCATATTATCGATAAACTCTTTGGCTTCAAAAACACGTCCAGCTCGGCCAAGAATATCTACAACACAAGCATAGTGCTCTAGTTTAGGAAGTATGCCGTAAACCGTAGTTATCGAATCAAATATTTTAAGCCCTTCTTCCACCAGCCCACCATGGCTGCATGCAGAAAGGAGAGCGACCATAGTTGCAGAATCAGGTTGGACATCCATTCGTGAGAAGAGATGCAATGCCTTATTAGCTTCACCATGTAAGGAATATGCCTTGAGCATGGTATTCCAAGTAACCATATCGCGAAGTTCCATGTCATCAAAAACTTGCTGAGACAAAGACATGGAACCGCACCTAGCATAAGCATGGATCAAGGCATTTCCAATAACTGGGTCACTATCGAATCCGTCTTTAATCACCTGACAGTGTACTTCCAGAGGATGCCTTTCATTGACAAAACCTGCACAACCTTTTAACACAATCGAATATGTATACCTATCTGGAACTGCACCCTCCCTTCGCAATTGTCGAAATAGGAAGAGCGCCTTTTCTGGTTCATGCTCGGAAAATGCTGATATTATGGCCGTCCAAGAAACAGAATCCCTACCACTGCTATTCTCCAAAAAGAGCTGGTAACAGTGAGAAAGATCTCCCCCTAGGCACGAATAAGCCTTTACTAAAGCAGTAGTCACATTTATTTGCAAAATAAATGCACTTTTGATACAAAGACAGTGCAACTGAACACAGCACCTGAGACCCAAATGTAAGTTCTCACTATAGCTATCAGTCAAGCAAGAAAAAACACTAACCAAAGTTGCAGAGTCAAACCCAATTCCCCGACAAAACATTTGTCCAAAAAGCGCAACACCTCGCCCTCCACGACTTTGAGACTGGAACCCCGAAATCATCGAATTCCAGGAAACTACACTGCACGTCCTCATCGAGCTGAACACTCTCCACGCCTCATCGCCATCACTTACTTCATGATCATGCATCTTACTGTACAAAGTGATCAGAGAGTTGCCAACATAAACGCTTCCATCCAAACCCATTTTCAATGCAAGCGTGTGCACCTGCTTCCCTTGCAAATAGTCGCAACAACCCAGCATGCTCGCGAACGAGAACTCGTTGGGCCGACAATCCGTCAACATATCAACAAACACACAGAAACACTCATCCCCCAGCCCGCGCCCGCCATAACCCGACAAAAGGGCAGTCCACGAGACAACATTTCTATCCTGCATTTCGTCGAACACCTTGCGTGCAGCTCCCAAGTCCCCGCATTTGGCGTACATGTTCACCAAGTGGTTGCTCACGAACAAGCCAGGCGGGCGGTCAGGATTCTCGGCAAGCATCCGACGGTGGAGCTCCGCTCCATCGGGGAGGGACCCGAGGCGGGCGCACGCGTGGAAAAGCTCAGCATAAGTCTGGTCTGCGTAGTCCAGGGAGGGGACAGGCAGGGTGACCTTGTGGAACAAGCAAAGGGCTTGCTGGAGTTCGCCACGCGCGGAGAGAGCGCGTACGGAGGTGAGGAGGCTGTGGGTTTCGGTGGCGAGACTGGAGAAGCGCCGAAGAGAGAGGCACGCCGCCCGGTGGATCATAGAAACGGGGCGTCAATGAAGAAAGTGTGCTTCGGGGTCAAGTAGGATATAGAAATTAATCAACCAACACTTGACCAAGCTACACTTGTGACGGAGTGTTAATTATTTCTCATTAGAATTTTCAATTTTCTCCATTCTTAAAAATTCCATTGACATAAGTTTGCATTAATCGCCGAGTGACCATTTGGTCCAGTGGCATCGACGGGTGAAATACAAGATTTGACTCCTGACATAAACATTTCTAAAAAAAATGCATTAATCGTAAGGCTGTTGTGAAAGAGCAACCTTACAATTGGTTTAAATATCATGCTGGTGCGTTATTATAGAATTTTCGTATCTAATCCTTTTTTAGTATAATTTATTTGTAATTTTCAATAGGAGATTCTTTTAACAAATTTTTCAAATCGAATTAAAAGTTGTAAAAATTTAAATTGCCTCTCGTATTTCAAAGAGGTTTTGGTGAGTTTTAGTGGATTTGATAGTTTGGTTGCTTCTTGGGTTAGAATGAAAGTATTCTTAGTGTTTGAATGCCAAGTGTTTGAACGTTAGAAGAAAATAAATCTTTTTATTCAAGGGTTTATTCGTCATTTTTATTATAAAAAACACGAAGAAAAAATTGTTGATAATAATTAAGAACCCACGATCAACATTGATTCAAAGAACAAATATCCTATAAACAATTTTAATAAGTTAATACCTTATCACAAATAACTATAAGATAAAAAAATTCGTAATAGTTTACCCTTTCTAATAACATAATGCGACATATTTAAACTTTTTAAGGTTTAAGCCATAAACCCTCTTAACTAGACGCCGACCGTCTCCCTCCATCACCTCTATTCAACCTCCGACGCTGCCCGTCCTCCCGACGGCCATCGATTCCCGCCGGTCAACTCGGTCGACGGCCATCCCACAGGTAAGGATTCTCTCTCTCTCTCTCTCTCTCTCTCTCTCTCTCTCTCCCCCCGCATACGGTCAAGCTAACGGGTCACTGTGGAGAGCAGCCAAAATGATGGAAATGAAGGATTTGCTTTGTGGGTTTTCGTCGGTGGCCGTAAATTACCTTCCACCCCACAACTTCACGAAACCCCTGCCCGGTCAGTACAAGCGCCACCAATCTTGCTCTTGTTCTCGAACCGGGTCTCCCTCCAAAACCCTCCTCGCAAGTCCAAAGGCGGTGTATTTTCGCAGGGTGGTAGCGTGCGCAAACAAGGCACGAGTGGAGGCCGTGACGAGGAAGAAGAAGCTTGCTGTTTTTGTTTCGGGTGGAGGATCTAACTTTAAATCCATCCACGAGGCTTGTGTTTCGGGTGCGGTTGAGGGGGGTGTTGCTGTTCTTGTGACTAATAATCAAGGTATCCAAAACTCTTACCTATGCAATGCTGTAGTGTTACTTGCGGATCGGGTTGGATATTGATTGGGAGCATTCCAGGAACTTTGTTCCTTAATGCACCATCTGTTGTGGGAAAAGATTTGTGAGAACGGGCCGGAGTGGTTATTCCAATAGAGATCGTACAGAGGGAGAAAAGATGAAATATATGGGTGAGAAAAGAGAAGAAAGAGATGGGAATTAGTAAGGGAGAAAAGAATTGGTGGAAGAGTAAGAACTTTATTAAGAAAGCTCGGGAGATGGGAGGGGGATAACTGATGCGAGTAGCATGGTTATAAGCTAGGTTTTTTTGTAGGATGACACATAGTTACATAATTGTAATATCTATCTTTCTGTAGCTTTTGGAATTGCATCAATCTGATACTCCTGTATAAAGTTAATGCTGTTTTACTGAGACAGAGTTCCACGAATCCACTGATTAATTTTCGTTTAGTGTTTCTATTAGGACACAGAAGAAGACAATGCTCTGGCTGTTGTTGTGTAATGTATCGGATATCTTTTGGTTTAGACTCCAAGCAGTCATTTGTGTTTTTTTTTTCTGCTGGTCTTGCAGAGTGTGGTGGTGCAGAATTTGCAAGAATAATTGACATTCCCGTTCTTTTGTTCCCTAGAACAAAGAAACATCCAGATGGACTATCCCCGGATGATCTTGTTGATGCTCTTAGGTAAGATACTTTTATCGAAACGACTAAGTAGTTTATTCATTTACCTGGAGTGTATTTCTTTCTTCCATCAATGAAATTGTTGGTGTGTGCCGATAATCTAGGATAATGTTTCTTGGGCTCTCTATACTTGCATTACTTTTGGGGCAGGGGAATCCGGACTCTGCAGGGTTGAATTAGAATTTAGAATGATGATTTCGATTTAAGCAGGGGCATTGCTTCACGGGACAGAAACATTGTTTTTGATTCGTATTAGACTGCTGTGAACAATGAGTTTTAGAAATAGTTTGACAGTATTAGTCATTTTGAGAAGCTGCATATAAGTTCAAGGTCACCATCTTATGTCTAGTGACATTTTTCGCTCCTATGTGCTGTTGTATATCAGGAAGTTTGAGGTTGACTTCATCCTTCTCGCTGGATATTTAAAGCTTGTACCAGTGGAGTTGGTCCGTGCTTTTCCTCGATCCATAGTCAACATTCACCCGTCTCTTCTCCCAGCTTTTGGAGGTCACGGTTACTATGGTATGAAAGTTCACAAGGCAGTTATTGCTTCTGGAGCTAGGTATGACATCAGCATATTCAATTCTCGTTTGTAATTCACATGAAGTAATTCCACCGGGAAAGTATGTCCTCATTCCACATTTTGTGTGAATGTTTAGGTACTCCGGGCCCACTATTCATTTTGTCGACGAGCAATATGATACAGGACGTATACTTGCTCAAAGAGTTGTTCCTGTGCTCGCAAACGACTCCGCGGAAGAGCTAGCTGCTAGGGTCTTGCATGAGGTATTGAAACCTGGAAGTCCTTTCTTCCCTTCCTTATCAAGTAAATAGCAAGCACTCTAGTTGCTCGATTTAGCTCATACTCTTCTTCTCTCTTCATTTTACAGGAACATCGTTTATATGTGGAGGTAACAGCAGCACTATGCGAGGACCGAATTAGTTGGAGGGAAGATGGTGTTCCTCTCATTCAGAACAAGGAAAATCCGAGGGAGTTCTTATAGCATACAGAAATGATCTGTAAGGTGTCATGACCTTAGTAGTCAGCTTGGCCAGCACATTTCGGCAGAATTATGCAGAAGACAGAGAGTGCATGAGATGAAGCTGATCATTTACTTGGGTTTAGAATTGGAAGTGTATGTTTCAGTTAGAGTTATTAGTGGGTAGAAGTTTGCTATTAATAGAAATGATTTGTTACCCACCAAAAAAAAACAGAAATGATTTGCTTCTTAACAAAATTGTTCCGAAACTACAAACTGACGATGGTCAGAGAGCTAAGAGCTCAGATTTTTTAAACAGTTTTTGAATTTGAGTCTGTCTGAAGCTCAAAACATTGTCCGAAAATTACCGGAACAAACAGAGACCGAATACTTGAACAGAAGTATTATTGATGGCACAACCCACGAGTCTATTACACACATTTTGATCAAATCCATCCTGTGATCTAACGCAGTAGCTAGGTACAAAGCAGAGCAGCCGATAGCCCTTCTTAATATTCAGGTAAATTTACACAATGCTTCTCTGTTACATTTTTAGTGTATGCTTCTTTAGCGTAGATCCTCATCTCATTGTCATCATGGGCCATGGACTCACCCCGGCTGTTGGCAACAAAGGTCGGCCGATAGGAACGCGTCTGACCACTGAAAAGGCCTCGTTGAGCTTTGCTACCTGGCTCATCACCTGAGACACCTTCTGCAGAAATGAATTAGAATTCGAGACTTTGGAAATGGAACGCATTAAACAGCTATGAGAATTCTCAGGAAACAAGAACGTGGGCCGAAGGATGCTAGATGATGCACATGTAAATAAGATGATAGAACATTGCATAACCAATCTTCACAATTTTAACAGATCTATTCAAGATAGGTATACAAATCATAGAGGATGCTAGACATGTATATGTTGTAGAGGAGTGCCAAGGTCAGTGCAGAAATGATTGACATTGTATTGTTGAAATAGAACCATATCATCAACAATGCAAACAGGATACAAAACTACACAGCTAACCTTATCGTCAACAGTGACCTTAAGCTGCAAACTTTGTGTTCGGCGCTTCATCTTGTACAACCTCCGTCCCAAGATAACAAACCCGAGGACAGCTGCAGCCATGGAGAAAGACCAAACAGGACTGACCCTAAAGACACAATACTTGATCACCTCAATAGGCACCTTCCACCATGCCACTTCCTTCTTACTATCTCCATCAGGCTTCCCCTCTTCACCTCCTGCAGCCGCAACAACGGCCAAGTTTTCCTCTCCTGCTTCATTCCTGCCTTCCCCTTCACCCAAATCCTCACCCACACAGCTCACACCACCAGAATCAGACCAAAACTTAACCGAGTCATCAACTTTTCCACGACCACCTTCGAATCTCTCCAACCCCACATGCCTCTCCAAGCTTTCCTCCAGACCCACCTTGCCTTTTCCTCCTAATCCACTGAAACTCTCCTCACAGTCCCCAACTTTATCATTCATACCCTCAATTCCCACAGCTTTTTCAATACCCACTTCCTCTTTCGACTCAAAGACCCCAACTTCACCAATCCAACCCTCGATCCCCACTTGCTCTTCAATACCCACTTCCCCTTTCGCCTCAAAGACCCCAACTTTATCAATCATACCCTCAATTCCGCCGTCTGCTTCAATACCCACTTCCCCTTTCGTCTCAAAGACCCCAACTTTAAGGTCCTCGGACCGCTCACTGCCCGAATCAGACCAGAACTCCCCCGAAACCCTCCCCATGAAGTGGTTAGCCTCGGTTTCGGGATCAATCCAACTGGTGTTATTATCAGACTCAACCCCAGACCCAGCCTCACTCTTAACACCACCTGCGTTGTCAAGGGAGAAGTAGTCTAACCTGATGAGCCCATCCGAGTGGGCCTGAATCTCCACCACCGAGTTGGGCGAGTCGAAAAGGTCAGAGTCAGAGCTCACTTGGGAGACCTCCTCCCAATCCTGGAAATCCTCACTCACCCCCTCCATCAAAGCTATACCCTTTTCCTGCTTCTACCAAAGAAAATTAGCAACCCTAAGAGGGGAAATAGTTAGTGCTATGGACAAGGAGAGGCAAGTGGTAACCTACGAAAAGACAAAAAATAGGAGAGGACAATGAGAAAACCCAGAAAGGAGGGCAGAGGCAGACAAAGGCAGGCAGGAGTTTTGCTTGGATGGGGAAGCCCACACGCTAACACTTTTAAAAGTGTGGTTGTCAGAAAATCTAAATGGTACGTTGATTTCTCAATATCATGCTACTTTTATATTTGTGTCTTTGCAAAATTTGTGTGATATTATTTTTAATTTTTGTGCCATTCTTAACGACAGAACAAATTGTCCGTCAAATAACACAAAATCTAACATGGTTGTTAGACCCTCCAAACCATCTATATATTTTTTTGTTTTTATAAGATTTTTTGGATATTTACTAACCAATTAATTCAAATTCAAACAATTTATATTCTTTTCTTTGTTTCATTTGACCTTATTCCCAAGTTAGCTTTGAGCAGATCCAACGTAGTCAGGTTTAGCTGTGAATTTGTTACGGACAAAGTGGCGAGAATCAAGCAAGAGCTGTTGGTTCGTGACACGTAAAGCGGCTTAGTGTTAGTGTGGCATCGTTAGGAGGAATTAAAGAATGGGAGTTGTCGTTTCTGGCATAAAATAGGAATCAGACAATAGAACCAGTGTCTCGCTGTTTCCGTCAAGTCTGACTACAGAATTATCTTATGTTTTTCAAATGGTCTGACCATCGGACCATAACCTAAGAATCAAAATGGGTCAATCTAATCTTAAATTCTGGAAGATGGTTGAACTAATGATGACACTTATTCAATTTTGATTCAAGACTTTTACTAAAAAATTTCATTCAGTTTACTCTTACAAATTTAACTATTAGTTAATCAAGTTTGGCTATTATGATGAAATTGGTAAATATATTGTTTAATGAAGTCGTGGTAGAACATCTCGAAACCGAGTAGCGGCATAATATCTTTATATAAGTTGGAAATGTGATAAAATAGAATTATATCATTGGTTGATTCGATTAATAAATATTTTTTTTGAAAAATAAATTTTTAAATTAGATTACATTTGTCATCGAGATTTGAACTCAAAATTTTATTTGAAATCGACAAATATTGTGCCCAAAATAATTAACAAATAGATTTTCTCAAGCCAATTTCGAAACCAACCCATCTTTTCTTCGGGTCCTCCGGATCCTAATTAACCTCAAACCCCAACAAAGAATTACACTAATATAATTACAAAACGCAAATATAACCAAAAACAATATACAAGGAAAATTATATTTGATTAAAAGTATATTTGGACCACCTATTGACATGATGATTTTTAAAATATATTTGATTACATAACCATATTTAGAATTTAAACTAAATAATTTGAAGTATCTGTCCTCTAATTTTATTACAAGTACAAAACTATATCCTCGTTCTCTGGTTCCACCTATTGCACATGGAAAATCCGGACTAAATTGGTCAGTCTAGCTTAGGTGAGCCGATAGCTTGAACTGCGCAGGGACATTCTTTGAGTTTGACTTGTTAGTTTGTATTCATAATTGATACTTTGCACTTTATAATTCACAAATTCATAATGAATTATTTCAGGACTTGAAATTTCGATAGTCGGAAATGATGGGTCAAATGAACGTCAGCAATGAGACTAAAAAACATTGAAATTTTGGATCATTCTAGATTTATACTAGTGTTGTGAAAAATATGAAACTATTTATTTGTCACCCAATTGGCAATTCAGCATAAAGGTTACAAATTATAAAAAAAAAACATGAGTCATGAAGCTTTACCAATATAAGCCACACAAATATAATCCATATCTATAACTTGCTAGGTATAGAATCCAATAAAAAGCTGATCTATCTACACTAGTTTACTAATTTCTCATGGCACTCTCTTCTTGTTTCTCCACTCCCAGATTAATG
This sequence comes from Hypericum perforatum, assembly GCA_012979155.1. Lineage (NCBI taxonomy): Eukaryota > Viridiplantae > Streptophyta > Magnoliopsida > Malpighiales > Hypericaceae > Hypericum > Hypericum perforatum. The sequence continues at coordinate 11,418 of SOPF01027071.1, read as the reverse complement.
CCCTATGTTTCTGGTAACCCAAGCTTGAAACTCAACAACTTGCCTCCTCCAAATAAAAAGTTAAGTGTAACCACTAATTGTGAGAGTGTGGAATCATCGTCGTCGTCATCGTCGGAACCGGAAAAGAAGCCTAACGCACTTGTAGTAGGGACCCCAATCGTGATTGTTGAGTCCCCCAAGATTTTCAAGACAGCAGCCGCCATGCCTTGCCTTAAAGTGAATGATGGCTTAATCAAGCCCGGTGATGTTGGGAGGTACTACATCTGACATAATATAAAGTATACAGTTCATACAAAATATATAGATGTTGTGTGCTTGTCTACGAGTGGAAAAATTATTACTTGTTTTCTTAAAAAATTTGCTGAAATATAAATATATTTTTTGGATAGGCTTCGATCAAGAGAATCGAATAATGGCAGGACAGACGAAACTCTGATATCTAACTTATGTATGGGCACATAGATAGAAAATCACAAATCTGTTGATTCTGCCACGATAACAAAATGAGTTATAGTCTCAATCTGTTAATTATAAGAATGACGAGAAATGGGTGGGAATTGGATAAACTCTAATACTTTATTTGTCAAATTTAAACCTAAATACGAAGATTTTAAATGGGTTATATTAATTGGTTCGTTACTTGTGTGTGATGTTTGGTTTTCGTGGAACTCGTTGATTTTTCTTGTAAGGTCTTGAGTTTACTTAAAACGTGGAATTTTGTTTCAATTCTATGCCCACGGATTATTTTTACGATACTAAATTAATGTTAGCAAATTAGATATTGGATTCCGACGACTGAATTTTCCCAAACTTGTTTAATCCAACAGTCAGTTGAATATGTGCAGGATAGTGTCAAGGAAGCCTAAAGATGTGTGGGTGGTTCGTTTTGCGGTTGGTACCTTTCTGGTAGATGGGAAGTATTTCAAGCCGTTAGTACTTGATCAATGAGCACTTTCCATGCACAATCCAGGCGTCAATTTACATTTCGGAGTTTTGTGTAACACGTATAATTACATGATTAATCAATCAATTGTGGACATGATATTAATTAATGATTATTGGCAAATCATTTGGTCCAGTAGTTAAACATTGAGCACACTGCTCATCTTAATCAAGGCCTTACTGAGAACAATAGAAAATGCACCAATCATTTTATTGGAGTAGTAGAATTGTTATCAAAGTTCATAGCATAGTCCTTATCCAAGTACAAGAAAATATTTAGTCTGGAAATAACATGAAATTACTGATCTTGTACTAATTCTCAATGCGTGCACAAAGTGACTACTCCATCGCGCAGTTTAACCGATTACTGAGCTGCGAGCCATCATCCAATCGTCTTCTCATCTAAACAGCCACTGAAAGAACTTCTCATCCTAACTGAGTTTTGGACCAAAGTAGAACTCCGGATCCCTGAATAACCTTGTAATCGTCTCGGCCTTATCAGCTGAAAGATCGGTGCTCTCTAAGAAACGCTCCTTGGAGGCCTTAGCAATTGCTTCGATGGAACCGATCGTTTGATTCAGCTGCAAGCAGGAAAGTTGGGAGATAATTTTTAACATCGTCTAACAGTTGACAAAGTTCACATCTTAAAATTGCACGTCTCTAGCCGACACTGCATCAGGAATTAGCATCATTTTCCTTAGTATTTAGATGTCCCTGTATCACTATATTTCGAGTACTTACTATATATCAGACCCTCGCATCGTATCTAATATGCAGTTGGCTATCGTATCAGACTCCTAGAAGTCTAAATTAGAAAACAAACCCGTCTTTTGAACCTGCTTCAACCTTGCAGGAGCTGAAAAGCGAAAGAACTTAAGTGTGCCAAGATGAGGTTTAGGACTAGCAACTGCTTTTAACTCTACTCAATATTTATAAGTGATTAATTATCCTTTGGCAACATCATGCATGAAATCCCTCTCCAGATCTAGCTAGGCCCAATACAGCTGAATGAAGATGAAGCCTGAGATTCTGCAGATTCTATCTTGTCTAGAGAATGTTATAAGAAAGTTCCACTATCTTAATAAAGTTCAATTTTAAGCTTCAGCGCTACAACTGCTGCTTCTATCACAGTTCAGATATAACGCTAAATTATGGAAACATTAGAATTGTAGATTAGATAGTAGAAACATTAACCGCTATAGCGTCATGATTGCTGATTCCTGGTATCGACGTGACAACTTTAAGGAACAGGTCCTCACCTTGAACAGCTTGCTTTCTCTTCACATGCCAAGATGAAAAGATCAAGGATAAAGAATGGACCACCAAGCTATAACTTAAAAAACAGAATCAACCAAAGTTGCTGACCTCTGCCTTCAATTTTGAGGTGACATCGTTGCGCTTGCATGCTGCAGGCAAACATAAACAGGTAAGCAACTAAGTACGTGCTATATGAAAAAAACGCAAATAAATTCACCCCCGAAATCCATCCAAAATCTTACAGCCACGGGCATGAGCTATCTTGACAATCTTTTCGAAACCCATCTCCAAGTCCTGAACCGGAATGAACGTAGGCCTGCCAATCTTTATCCAGTTCCTTGAAACCAAAACATCAAGTTAAAGGAAAATGCAAAGACAATTGATCGAACACCATGAGGGCGAGTAACCTAACTCGAAGTAGGCATGTACAAAGGACTCGTTCTGCTCCTTGGTAGGAAGCGATACGATGACATAAAGGTTCGCGAACTTTCCCTTGAGGCTCTGGACCCTGCCAAAGATCGAGACGGCGTGCTGGCAATCCCATCGAGTAACGAACACGAACGCAACGGAAGATCCCGCGCAGTTGAAAATGAAATCCTGCACTATTCCAATTCGTCATTAATAATAAACTCAAACATTCATTGTTCAAACTCGAATCAACCCTGAGTCGGGCACTGGCGGTTACCGGGGCGATGGGGACGAAGTTGAGGCGGAAGGAGTTGGCGGCTAGGAAGTGGGAGACGAAGTCGATCAACCCGGGGCGCTGCTCGTCCCTCCATTTGGTGCTCATCATGCACACCCCTAAGAGACCGACGACGAAGGCTCCGATCACATCGGGTTTGACCAAAAAGCGCAAAAAAGAAACCCTAGGAGATGAGCTCACCTGAGTTCCTCAGGTTTACGGGATTCTGGGGCGCTGGTTCCGTGAAGCATGGTTGTCGATTCGACATCGTTTTGCGGTAGTGAGTTTTTGGAGGAATGAATGGAAAAGATATATATATATATATCAAATTTTGGCGGCAAAAGTTATCCTGACCCACGGCATTTTAGTTCCCTGTCGAGTGACTCACGGTTTTTGATTAATCTAATTGATCAATAAATTTATATTTTTCTAAACTTTTGGAAAATACATAAAACATTTGGTATATAACCAAAAATCTTTAATGTATGTAAATTTTAATATTCTGTTCAAAATTAATTTATGAAAAGAAAGCATGCATATGTACGACCCACATGTTAATGGTAGGTAAGTGGGAAGATAATAGACAAATCTCCCAAGAAAACAAAACAAGATGATCGAAGACATCGAGTTCGAAGTGAGATCAGATCGATCATCAGAAGCAGCATTTCATTAACTAGTAGAATATGCAAGGCTGTCAATGTCAGAAGTCAAATATAGAAATCAGAAGTCACAACTACGGCACCATCACACAAATAAAAGAACTCACCGTTGTTGGCCTTTGCTGTTCTAGCCATCGCCTTCGCTCTCGTTGTCGTCATTGTTGTAGAATGGCATTAGTCCACACTCCACGATTGCTGCATACTTTACGATAAAAACATTGTCCTCGTCGTCTTCATCGCTGTCGCTGTTTCCAATGAAGTCTACGTCTTCCCGTTGAAATTTCATCTTAGCAGAAAAATGAAAGGTGACTCCATTGAGATAGAATTGATTATTGTGCAAGAGTTCTTGCCAACCTAAGTGGTGGCACCATACGACTGTGTGCTCTGTTTGGAATAGGATATTGATGTCCTTGCCATAATTGATCAAGCAACAAGAATCAAAAAATTCTCCAGACTCGCTAAAGCCCTTGCACGTAACTGCGATGTCCCACATACATACGTAAGAGTTTGGTGGACCACCAAAGACCACAAAGAAATAGAATCCGATAGGATGAAGGCCGTTGGTGTTGACTTGTATAGAAGGCCCCGTGTCCGAGTATTTGCACCATTCTGGAACTGCATTCCCCGGGATACACGCACCTGATGATACAATCGGCCACAGCCAAGGGTACTTATCGCGCCCTGTCTCTAATATAGGAATCTGTTATGATGGAAAAAAATTGAGCATGAGATTCTCCATGTGCGAGTGCTAGTCTACGCAAATGCGCCATTGCATTCATGTGCGTGCATGCAAAGAGAGAGAAAGAGAGACGAGCTTACGAAAACGGATTGATTTCTCAACCAGAGATCCCTCAAGATTTTATTACTTGCATCCTTGTCCAAATTGAGGCAGTTGTTGAACTTCATATGCAAATAATCTTCATATCCCTCCTCATCAAACTCGTCAACATCAAATTGAGAAAGAAGTCCACCATCATATTCCCAAGATGACAAATGGGAATATTTCTGCAGAGATGTACAGTTAGATGCATCTAGGTATAGCAGGCTCGGTGGAAGCTCTGGTAGACAACTCAGACTCCTGCAATCAGAAACATCAATCTTCCAGAGATTGGTCAAGTACTTGATGTCTTCTGGTAAGCTCTTCACATTGCTTCCTGGAAACTCCAATCCCCTAAGCAACACTAAGCTTTTCAAAGAAGGTAGTGTTTCCCCTCTGTACCCTGGACAAACTAACCATCTGAGAGATCTAAGGCCATCTACGAGTAGGTTTTCCGATGGACTCCCTTCAATGACAGGCATATGAAGAGCTGGAAGGGACAATAATTTCGGGCACATGGAAAGGCTAAGATGTCCAAGATCTTGCAGCACGGAAATGTTGTCCGGTAAACTCTCAAGCTCTTCACAACGTGCCAACAGTAGCATTTCAAGTCGAGGCAATCCCTCGATTAATGTTTTCTCTAACGTTTTTATTTTCGTAAAAGACAGGTCCAACTCAATCACACTTGGTGGAAGCTGTCGAAGGATTCTGAACTCTGAGCAGCCATGAAGATCGAGTTTGACCAGTTTTGTCAATTGTGAAAAATCTGGAATGTCCTTCAAGTTCTCACAATTAGTTGTCTGCAACGTCTCCAACTTCAATGAGTTTCCGAAGTTAGGAAGTGTGGCCAACTTCTTAGAGAATGAAAGGTCGACATGTTTCAAGCTCGGCAAACACGGCTGCAACAATTTGATGAGTAAAATGAGATCAATTACACGGACGCAACATGTTTCTTAAGGAAAAAAGTTATGTGTTTTACAGTTAAAATGAAGATATGAACCAAACTAGGTTACCTCAATTTCACCGGTCCAAAGTTGTCTCAGGTTGCTATATCGCATCCTAAGTTCGACAAGATTTTTGGGATTAAGACGTGGCGGCAGAGATTGCTCAGGGTAGAGATTCCATTCCAAGTACCGCAATCTGTCAGGAAGATACTCGAGCCCCTCTGGAAGAGATATCCCGTTGCTTCTTACAGAATCGTTTTCCAAACGGAGAATTCTTAGCCTTTTCATTTTCCTGAAAACTGGAGGACTCAACTGTATACGTACGGCTTCGGACAAGTTCATCGATATGACTTCTATCTTCCTCTTCTCTCTTCCCACCTAATGGTTGACGTGTAAAAGATTAGCGATTTTGATTGTACAAGCTGTAAATGTATGCATAAGTTTTAGCTGAAAGCGACAGACATCAAATTCTGATTGTAAAGCAACATTTGCTTCATTGCAAGTTATTATGGGAAATTTTTCGAAGAAGAAACGTAAAGGCGATCAACAAATTGTTAAATTACCTCATTTGTTGTGAGTAAATCTGCAATTTCCGTCATCCTGCATAACCTGCTGCCTTCACGAGAAGCTATATCTTGGCCCATTTGTTGCAACAAGTCATGCATCTGAATTGTTTGGTCTGAGACAGTAACTAAAGCTTTGTCCACAAGGCGATCTATTCCGCTTATAGCATGAAATCCACAAGAATCAAGTATACTTTCAACCCGATCTTTTTTCCAACCTTTCATGAAACAAGCAATATCCAGAAATATGTTCTTCCTATCATCATCTAGCCCATCAAAACTAATCTTCAAAATTTTTGTGATACCCGGATCAGGGATATCTCTTAGTTTTGCTAGCTCGCTCTTCCAAATAGATATATCCTTATCGAAAAGATTGCGACCAAGGACCTCAAGAGCCAAAGGCAAACCTTGTGTGTATTTGATAGCATCTTTCAACAACTTCATCTGGTCCAGTGTAGGCTCTCTTTGCTTTAATATATGATGCTTAAGGAGTTGAAGCGATTCATGATCATCTAATGCATTGACTTCATAGACTTGGTCACACTCAATATTCTTAAGAATTTGTTGGTCTCTGCTAATTGCAATCATCTTACTTTCTGGACAATACCAACTCCAATCCCCTATCAGTTCCTCAAATCGGCTCGCATCACTCACATCGTCAAGTACGATCAGCAACTTTGTTACTTTTAGCTTCCTTTGGATGGTAGAAAGGTCTTCGCTTGCATCATTAATTTTGAGAAGTTGGGACATGCGTTTCCAATATAAACGGTTCAATTTGCCCCTTTCTGCAAGCTCCCAAACTTTCTCAATATAGCACGATCCGCGAAATCGATTGGAGACACGCTTTTGTATCTCTTTAGCAAGTGTTGTTTTTCCTGAACCTCCCATCCCCCATATACCTAGAAGTCTCCATTGTTGTCCTGATGAGAACATTGACGATTCAACTCTTTCCACATGCTTCATTACAATGAAGCTCTTATTCAAATCAATGGAAGATGTTTTACTCAGAACATATTGTACATCGTTGATGAGTTTGTTTACAATTTCTTCCTCTGACCTACTCAAAAAAGACATCAGAGTGTCAGTAGTGTTCTTCCAAAAGATCTAAGATTGATTAATTGCATGAACTACACATTAGAGACAAGACATGTGTGATTTGATATAGTAGTTTTCTAACATAAAAAAAGGCAACATCCAAGAGAAGATAAAATCTTTGTTCACAATAAACCAGCATCCTGACAGTTATAAACATGGTAAAAAAATTATCTTTGCATGAAACCAAAAGGATGTGAAAGTTTTCTCAAACGTCTTTAGTAGAACTTAACAGAATTGAGATTTACATTTGGTCGAGAGCATGGCCGGCGAGATCGGCAGTTTTCTTCAAAGCACGCTCCCAAATTTCCGCTCTATCCGCGTACCGAGCATCTCCGATAAGCCTCCTGAAACCTTCGCCGAAATCGCCGGTCTGTTTCCGGACATGAGTTGGCTCTACTCCCTGCAGGAACACGGGCAACACTGTCTTGCTGTTGGCTTCCCTGCACTCCATGATCTTGACCAGCTCGTCCAGACACCACCTGGAGTCGGCATAGTTGCGGGAGAACACCACGACCGATACTAGAGACTCGGAGATCTTACTGTCGAGTGTGCGTGCGATCTCTTGGCCTGCATTGAGTCCCTTGTCTGTGAACGCATTGATCCCGTTTCGGACCAGAGCTCCCTTTAGGTGACTGACAAAGTTGTGCCGGGTGTCCGTCCCTCTGAAGTTGACGAAAACGTCGTACTTTATCCGCGGACAGGTGCTAACCTCGTCGGAAGCCATTGCGCAACATTCAAAGTCAATGTTCAAGCAACATTATCATCGAGGCACATTCCAAGCTATGTATATATTTATTTTGCCGCCAATTGCTATATTTTTAATGCTATTTTATAATTAGATAATGCTTGAAATCATGTATACGGATGAGCAACCGTGTATACATTACATGTATCTAGTTTATATATTATTATATATCGGTGTTTATGCAATTTCTGAGAAAGGGCGTACCACTTGAATGTGCAGACATATGTACTATATTATAAACGAGGTCCTTGCAAGTGGCTTGTATAATTTTTCATGGTTAAGCAACTGGTTTATAGTTAAGTTTCTGTTTGGATTATTATATGGCCCATTAAACTGAGTTGGTGTCACATATGTGCCTTTCGTAGATGAGAGAGAGGACAACTCTTATTTCAATTCCCCTATTGGTCAACTAGTTTGGCGTACTAACAAAATTAAACCACGTTGGCAATATTTTCATATATTTCATCAAAAGAAAAAATTCCGCCTCAACAAAAGAATCTTGACTTACCCTACATAGTGACCTGTTCGGATGACCAGTTCTTCATTATTTATTACTAGGTATTGTATATGTTTTTTGGTAATTAAATTGTATTATGAATAATTATTTCTCAATAACTGAAACAAGAACGTCTGGAACTTAACGAAGAAAGGGCACATCCTTCGTAAAACAAAACGCACTAATTAAACAAACTGCGAGCATTTGGTTGTTCTGTTTTGCCAGCTGTGTCGGTAGAGGGGAAAAAGTGCAGTATGGTTAAGCAAAGAACAACAACAGCAGAAGTACGCTTCAAAGCGACTACTCACTCCATCGCACAGTTTAACCAGTTATTGAGCTGAGAGTCATCATTCAGTCATCTTTCTCGTCGAAACAGTCTGTTGGATCTCAAGATTTACGTCCCAGTCATTCAAAGAAACTCTCATCCTAACTCAGTTTTGGTCCAAAATAAAACTCCGGATCGCTGAATAATCTAGTAATCATTTCGGCCTTATCAGCTGAAAGGTCGGTACTCTCTAAGATACGCTCCTTAGATGCCTTAGAATTGCTTTGATGGAACCGATAGCTTTGATTCAGCTGTAAGCAGGAAAGTTGGGTGGGCGGATAATGTTGGGACAAATCGTTCCCACGCATAACGCAACGAGCAAGCCACAAAGCACAACAAAGTTCACAAAGGAAAATAACGCAAAGAAGACAAGGAAATTGTTCACCCGGTTCAACGATAACGTCTACGTCCGGAGGCTACCAAACCAGGAGGAGATTCACTATCACAAGAGCTTGATCAAACCTTAATCTTACAAGAGGAAGAAGGAGGAGAGCTTCTCCCTAAATATCTAAGCTAGATATTTGTAAGCTAATGTTCTAGAATAAAATATGAGGTGAATGGAGGTGGGTATTTATAGGTTTCCAAAGAGAGGGGCAAAACTGTTCAACGTGAGGCTGTCTCCCCGCGTAGCCCAGCGGTCGCTGGCACCCCCAGCGGGCGTTGGCCATCAGGAGCAACATTCTGTAACTCCTCTAGCGGTCGCTGGACCCCCCAGCGGGGCGCTGGGTTCAGTCTCGAGAACTCTTTGCCTTTGAATCTTTAACCGCAATCAGACTCCAAACCGAACAGAGAATTCTTAACATCGTCTAACAGTTGACAAAGTTCATATTGTAACATTGCACGCATCTAACTGAGGAATTAGCATCACTTCCCTTAGTATTTAGATGACCATGTATCACTATATCTCACATTGTATCTAATATGCAGTTGACTATCGTATCGGCCCCTAGACCTTTTGCAGGAGCTCAAAAGCAAAAGGACTTAGTGTTCCAAGAAGATGAGGTTTAGGACTCGCAAGTTCTTTTAAATCTACTCAGTGTAATTAAAGAATGTGAAGCTGAGATTGTGCAGATACTATCTTGTTCAGAGAAGGTCATTAGGAAATTTTGACTAACTTAATTAAGTTCAATTTTAAGCTTCTTGGAAAGGAAGCATTCAGAAAGAAGACAACAAGGCGATACAGTTTATTGCTCAAGTAGCTTGCCGTAGGCCCTATCATTCAGAACTAGAACTGCTCTGCTTTGATCAGAGTTTCAGACATTACGCGAAAGCACGGAAACATTCGAATCGTAGAATAGATTCGTAGAAACATTTACCGCTATTGATTGCATCATGATTGCTGATTCCTGGTATGGACGTGACAACTTTGAGGAACAGGTCCTCACCCTGGACAGCTTGCTTCCTCTTCACATGCCAAGATGATAAGATCAAGTATTATTAGGATAAACGAATCGACAACCAATCTATAATTTAGCCAACAGAATCAATAAGAGTAGCTGACCTCTGCCTCCAATTTCGAGGTGACATCGTTGCGCTTGCACGCTGCGGGGCACACACAAGTAAGCAACTAAGTACCCGCTTACGAATAACCGCAATAAATTAATTTACGCCCAAAATCCGTCGTCTTACAGCCGCAGGCATGAGCTGTCTTGACGATCATTTCGAACCCCATCTCCAAGTCCTGAACCGAAATGAACGTCAGCCGGCCAATTTCCATCCAGTTCCTTGAAACCAAAAACATCAAGTTCAAGGAAAATGCAAACACAATTAATCGAACACCATGGAGGCGAGTGACCGAACTCAAAGAAGGCCTGTACAAAGGACTCATTCTGCTCCTTGGTAGGAAGCGATACGACGACATAAATTAACTTGAAGGTTTTTTTAGGTCACAAAATTTTAGGATGTTTAATTTAGATTTTTTGGCATCTTAAATAAAAAGTTGAAGATATATTTTTAGGTTACGGAAATTTAGGATATTTAATTAGGAAGTTGAAGTTGAAAAATATTTAATTATGAAGATAAAGTTGAATAGGGTAACCTGTAATTAGAAAATTGAAGTTAAATAGGATAGATTGTGTTACTGACTTATTGCGTATATTCTAAAGTATTATATATATATATATATATATATATATTATTTGGGTAGGATCCGGGTAGAATCATATAAGTTCATATCCATACCCTTATACTTTTAAAGTACCAGGATTCGGACAGAATTCGAATCTAGGGCCCGGTCAAAATCAACGAATCCTAGACCCTTCGGATTTAAAACCGGGTAGACCCTTAGTATCCGAGTCTAATTGTCATCCCTAGCTATTTGTGAGCTCTATCTATCGGATAATAGTCCTTTCTACCAATCAAGTATTGGATCCATTTATATTTTCCTGAAATATCGATTTATATTCCAGAATTTTCTAATGGGTGTAACATTCATTTATTATTCTACTCCAGATTAGAATAATAAATGCCTTCACTGATTCGTCACCATTAAGCTAACCGTCCAACTTTTTTTTCAGGTTGCAGCAACCGTTGCCTTTCGGATTGCTAGAGATATTTCGCACGAGAACATAATATTCTTAAACTGGTTGAAGGGAATAAGAAATTTCTTGCTATTACAAAGCAGTTGGAGAAAACGGCTTTAAAGTTGTTGCCCTGCTTTGCCTGAGTCCGCTGCTGCTATTCTCTTTGGGAAATTATCTATACGGATTGACATTTGTAAAGTTTGTCCTCTCTTGGGAAAGTATCGCACTCTATTATCTTTTTTTCCATACGTTGTCGTTAAGTTGCACTAATTGTGTGTTACAAATTTTGAACTCGAGGAGTTATTGATCTTTGGTAAAGTATTCCTGTAATAATTGAGAATTTATTAGCATATACTTAAGGAACTACTTAA
>SOPF01027070.1:27588-62999 GCA_012979155.1 Hypericum perforatum | reverse complement strand
TGGAAAAACTTTGATACATTTGAAATGTTAGATCGAGTTCGAAATTAGATTAATGAGTATAATATGCCATTGATACAAACAACCAAAATTAATAAAAAGAATAACTTTATTAATTGTCGATTTGGGGATTTGTGATTAATTGATTAGTTAATGCTACCTAATAATAGCTTTCGAAATGGCGTGGAATTAATAATTTGTGCATATGTCCGATTCCCCATTATAGACAACACTAGTATCCCTCACATCTTGCAGATAGGAAGGAATAAGCAAACAAATTAATCATTGATACGTATGATGGATTTCAATGATTGAGCATTAAATTATCATAATACAGTAATTTAAAACATATCTTGTCTTTGGGATCATGAAATTAACTTTTTTTTAGTTGCCAGTGGCAAGACCCATATTATCCATGGCGTTTTATTCCGTCCAACAATTAAAGTAAAAGTGGATACTTTTTTGATATCCACATATCTTCTACCTTTGTTGGATGGTACTCTGTAGATTCCTTTGTACTAAGATTAGTAGACGATACCAATTCTCTTCAGTTCGGCGTATTCCATACTTCGGATATATTTAATGACCTAAAAATATATGATTTCCAACTGGAGTTATTAAGAATAATATTAATATGAGACTCAACAAATACCTATGACTATTTTTACTATTAGTTCTTATAGATATTGTGAAAAGTCCATCCAAATACAAGTTTAGAGATATGTCAATAGATGATCCTAATGGAAGTCCTGAGAGGATGATATATATATGGGCAAATTATCTCCTAGTTCATAGTCTTAATCAAATTTTTCTATCGGGTCTTTTTTTTCTCATAAACGATTTAGTCGTCTCTGTATTTTGAAAAAATATTGGTCTCATATCTCTGGTTAACTTCAGAACCCGTTTTTTCATTTTTTTATATGTGAAATAATTATTTTACCCTTTCAAAAAAAAAATAATGACTCTTTTGTCTTTTTGTGAAGGGTAAAAAAGTCATTTCACATGTCAAAAAAAATAAAAAAGAGGTTGATTTGGTCGGTTGGGACCCCAGACAAACATTGTTTTTATAAAACAGGGATGAGCTACTCATTTATGAGAAAGGATGGACCCGATAGGAAAATTATGTTTAGGGACAAGAGGGTAATTTGCCATATATTCCTGTTTATCGGGTGAGAGCATGATGACGTAAGCAGTTGCTGGCCGACGGAATATCTCCATGGATCTCTAATATCACATAAATAAAGTGAGAAATAAAATCCCACTGCCATAGCCTATAACCCAAGCCAGCTCGTCTTCTATTATCACTACCTTTTCTTATTTTGGTCGCGAGAAGAAGCGCATCTAAATTGGAAGCCATTTAGTTTTTTCGTTTATGCAACTGATATGACGATTAAATACTAAAGTATAGTAAGGTTCAATATATATTTAATATCGGTGCATAAATATAAATCGGTGTAGTGGTTTGTCTTCTTCCTCCAGAGTTCACCACAGGTCCCAAGCTTCCGGACTCGAAGGTTTGTGTTTAATCTCATTTGGTCTAGTCCCTTAATTGATTCCCCATCATCTATCCTTGGCATTATCACCACTCAATCTCTCTCTTAAGTTCTTATGAATATCATTTGATTGACTAAAATGTTATACTCGTAGTAGGCGTAACAAGCATGAGAGAAAAAAAAAACCTAACTTTCGAGCCTTTGTTCTCATAAAATGAACCACGTAAAAAGGTGTGTTCACAAAGCTTCGCCAAGCAATTCGAATAACTATTATATGATTATAAAATAACTACGTAACTCACAACGACCAGCAAGAATTCATGGACATGTTAATATTATATTAGCATGAATATTAAGTGGGCCAAAATTCTCAGGCCCTTATCCTAAGGCCCAATTAATGCTAGTAATTTTAGAGAAATTTTTTTTGTGATAGGTAAATATGCTTCATTAAAACGGATGAAAAGAAAACAAAAGCAAAATTACAGAACTGAAAAGATGACATTTACAACGACCCCAAGCAAAAAAACGAGTCTATCGAACTCGGAGTGAGTCCCAAAAAAGCTGTAACTCTTGATTACTAATGTCGATGAGAGTCCTCGACCAAAGAAACCATTCGCGAGTACGTAAGTAAATCTCATGCCGGAGAAGCTCTCGATCACATCGTTTGTCATCGAAAATCACCCGATTCCGATAATTCCAAATGCTCCAAATTGTAGCTCCAAATAGAGTAAACCACATCTTTCCTACCATGCTCCAAATTTCAGAGAACTGGGTTAATCTGCCCATAAAACCTCATCCATAATGGGTTTTCTGTTTTTTCCATTTTGCTACGTCGTGTTTGGGAGGAGGCTGGACAAAGTTGAACCGCATTGATCCTAGAAGACGAAGGCCAGTATGGAATTAATTTACTGGAAAAATATTATTTAATGGTAAACCTCGACCTGCCCAAAAATATTATCTAATGGTAAATAATGAAAACCTACCATTCCCTGATCAACTAAATTTTTTTAGTCAACTCTATCAACTACCATTCCTCTCTTTATATGGACGTTATATATTGAAAATATAATGTAAAAGCTGAAATACTGACTCTTGCCATAAGAAATAAAGAACCTCTCTCCCTCTCTTTCCTCTGTATTTCTGGAAGAAGGAAAAAAATGGCCGAAACGCTTCTCTTGGGTGTGGCACAGGGAATCCTAAGCACCTTGGGCTCCCAGGCCCTCAAGGAGATCGGGCTGCTTTGGGGCGTCAAAGATGAGTTCGAGAGTCTCCAAGGTACTGTCTCCTACATTCAAGCTGTGCTCCTTGACGCCGAGGAGAAGTCAACGGCTAGTCACCAACTCCGAGGTTGGCTTACACGGATCACCGAGGCTATGGATGATGCAGAGAATGTCCTCGATGAATTCTCCATCGAGGCCCTGCGGCGGAAAGCAATGTCTGGTACTGATAAGGCGTCGAAAGAGGTACAGCTTTTCTTCTCAAGCTCGAACCAGGTTGTCTTCCGTCGTACTATGGCTGATAGGATCAAGAACTTGAGGACTAGGCTGGATGGGATTGCCGCGGACAGCCGGAACTTCGGCCTGGTCGAGCATCGTCCGGAGAGGGTTGCCGTGCTTGAGGAAAGGCGGCGGCAAACTCACTCCTGTCCTCCTCAAGTGGTTGTCGGGAGAGAAGCTGACAGGGATATGGTTGTGCAGCTTTTATTGTCGGAGGACTACAAGGAGAAAGTTGGGATCATTCCAATTGTGGGGATTGGAGGGCTAGGAAAGACAACCTTGGCCCAACTTGTGTTCCAAGATGAGAGAGTCAAGGCATTATTCGAGTTGAGAATGTGGATTTGTATCTCTGATGATTTTGATGTGATGGTGATAGTTAAGAAGATTTTGGGGTCTTCCGCGAAGGAAACAGACGGCTCTCTTGAGATGGACCGATTAGTTGACATGTTCTATGAGAAGATTAATGGGAAAAAGTACTTGCTAGTACTAGATGATCTGTGGAATGAGGATTATGAAGAATGGACTAAATTGAAAGATTTGTTACTCGGTGGAGCCAAGGGGAGTAGGATTGTTGTCACTACTCGTCTAGCTAGTGTAGCTAAGATGACATGTCCAATGGAAGCACATAACTTGCAAGGTTTGTCCACGGCCGATGCTTGGTTATTGTTTGCGCAATTGGCATTCCAGGGAGGAGAAGCACCTAGTAGAAGTCACAAAGAAATTGGAGAGAAGATAGTTGCAAAATGCTCGGGAGTTCCATTAGCCATAAAAGTAATAGGGAGCTGCTTATACTTCAAAACTACAATTGATGAGTGGTCAGCCTTCACAATGGAGGAACTTGTTGGCGGAGGAGGAGGAGAGAGCAACATCTTTTCAATTCTTAAGATAAGTTATGATCATTTGCCGTCCCACCTCAAGCATTGCTTTGCTTATTGTTGCTTGTTTCCCAAGGTTCACATTATCAATGTTCCAAAGCTCATAACTCTTTGGATGGCACAAGGGCACCTGAATCACCAAAATACTTCCCGATGTCTGGAGGACATTGGTCTTGAATTCTTTATGGATCTTCTATGGAGGTCCTTCTTTCAAGAGGTCACAAGAGACAGATTAGGCAATATAGAAACGTGCAGAATACATGATATGATGCATGATCTTGCTAGACAAGTGGTTGGATCAAATGTTATAGTTTCAAATCCAAAAGGGGATATTATTCACAATAAAACTCGTCACGTATCATTCTATTTTGACCCAACCACACCTTGGGAACTGCCGGTTTCTCTGGGGGAAGCTCATGGTGTGCGGAGCTTTCTTTTGTTGCATAAATCGGAGGATGAATTTGAAAAAGGATGTATAATGGAAGATAAGCAGTGGGATGTGTTCATTTGTAAGCTTAGACGCCTGCGGTCTTTGGATCTACATTCTTCTGGGATCATCGAAGTTCCTCGTTCGATCAGCAAGCTAAAACATCTGAGAGACCTTGACCTTTCTCATAATGAATACCTAGAGCGTCTTCCTGATTCAATTACCGAGTTATACAACTTGCAGGTGTTGAGGCTAAAGGGTTGTTGTAGATTACTTGAATTACCGAGTGATATCCATCAGCTCATCAACCTCAGTCAACTCGACCTCACCCATTGTGGGAGCCTAGGAGGCATGCCTCGTGGATTAGGAAAACTAATTTCTCTCCATACATTAACCAATTTTGTGGTTCCCATAGGTGGTTCTGTTTCGAAGTGGGCTGGCCTCAATGAATTGCACGGTATGAACAACTTGAGAGGACGATTGCAAATCGGTGATCTAGGTTTTTCAACAACTGATCAGGTCAGATCATCCAACTTAAAGGAGAAGGAACATCTTCAATGTTTGTCTTTAGATTGGGCATCTGCTCTTTTTTCCATTGAGGATGAGGATGAGGAAGAGATGACACAAGCACTGGAAGCACTAGAGCCGCACAGGAACTTGAAAGTGCTTATCGTGGATGCTAACATGGGATCAAACTTCCCCAAATGGCTTTCTTGCCTCACAAATCTGGTGGAGATTCAAATGCATAGCTGCGACAAATTTCGGTTTATCCCGCCATTGCATCAGCTTCCTTATCTCCAGCGTCTGGTTTTGTTTCACCTTGGAGCTCTCGAGTATGTGGAGTCTGGTAATGTAACCCAGACAACATCATATTTATTCCCTTCCCTGGAGGTTCTAGAAATCCGATATTGCCGAAACTTGAAAGGGTGGAGGAGACCTTCGACAACAACGCTAGAATCGCTTCCCAGATTTCCAGTCATGTCCCATCTATACATCAGTGACTGTCCCTACTTGGCCTCAATGCCCTTATTTCCACCTCTAAAATCTCTCAAGTTCGGCGGTGGCAATGTTAAATCCTTACAAGACATTCTAAAGGCGACAGTAACAGCAGAACAAATCGGCTCTTCCTTGGCTGCTGCTGCTCCTTCTTCATTTTCCACTCCTTTATCTCGACTGCAAGAGTTGCATATCACCAATATTGAAGATCTAGAGTTTCTTCCAGAGGAGTTGTTGTGCGACATGGGTTCTCTCAAGGCTCTAACCATACGTGAGTGCCATCAATTAAAGGCCATGGGACCAGCAGTTGGATATCTAACGTCCCTTGAGACCTTATCACTATATTACTGTACGAGCATAGAACAGTCGGAGGATGAGCGTGATGATCAAGTCATGCATTGGCAAGCCCTTGTATGCCTCAAATCTGTTACTCTCCTGATGATGAGATTCGAGTCTCTGCCGAAGTGGCTTCGGCACTTGAAAACAATTCAAGAGCTGGATATCAAGTTCTGCGATAAGTTGGTTTCACTGCCAGTTTGGTTGGTCGAACTCACCTCTCTGGAAAGATTAACAGTCAATAGCTCTAACAATCTGTCGTGGAGCGGAAACAACAAGGGTGATCTGTCGCGGAGATGCAGAAACAACAAGGGTGAGGACTGGCCCAGCATTTGCCACATTCCCAATATCAAAGTCGATGACACTGTGGTCCAAAGAAGAGGTCGCTATCTACTCTGAGTAAAAATATTTTGGTAAATCCTTGTTATCTTTTTCTGATGGAAATTTGTGTCTTTGGTAACATGTTTCTGTTTGATTCATTCTGTTTGATT
Source organism: Hypericum perforatum (assembly GCA_012979155.1). Classification (NCBI taxonomy): domain Eukaryota; kingdom Viridiplantae; phylum Streptophyta; class Magnoliopsida; order Malpighiales; family Hypericaceae; genus Hypericum; species Hypericum perforatum. The sequence goes on along the minus strand of SOPF01027070.1, from coordinate 56,888 downwards.
CGCCTGTCTTTTCTGTATTTCTTCAGCTATATTTCGTATTGTTTTAGCAAAGTACATTTTACTACTAAAGTGAAAACCAAGTGACACATGTTTATCTCAATCACTTGAGTTATCATGCGTGGCAAAAATTAGTACCTGAATGTTGAGACTGTTATTTAGATTTATATTTGGCAATGATGAACTCATTTCTGATTTATTCCAATTTCTGTTGATAAGTAGAGCAATGAAGATTTTCTATTTCAATGGTCTGCAGTCTTCTGGTATTGAATGGACTTGGCTTGCTCTTGAACCTTCTGATTTACTCTCTTCTATTGTTCAGATCGATGTTGCAGAGCTTATCAGGGATGTAATATGCAGCACTAGCAGCCCGCCTGAGATCTCAATACCAGTCGACGTCAACTAGCACTAAACTGAGGAAGTTTTTGTTCAGATGAACTACCTGGAGATTTGGTTTCTTCTAGTGTACTTTTTCCTCGACCACTTACGTTTCTTTAGTTTATAGACAATATAGACCGGTTTTTATGTTGTAATTAAGCGAATCATCAACCATATCCATACGGGTTCCTTGTTATGTTTCCTCTTAGTTTTGCAATGAACTACTATATCGATAATCCATCAATATTAAAAATTTGGTAATAATAGTTGTCATCATTTCAGTTCTTGCTCAGCTTAAAATTTGGGGAGTTCGATTAGAAAGTCTATGGAGAGTCAATGGAGCTCTACCTGCACTTGGGGGTAACCAATTCGATAAGTACGAAAAGAAGGAAGGTGCAATTACAGGTTTTTTTACTATTGGTTCCTGTTGAGCTCAACTACTGGATCCATTGTTTGAGTCACTGTCATTGTTTGGGATAGCATGAACAAAGGATGGTACTTGGGGTTCCTGATTGGTACCATTGGTACCCTTTTGGGCTACATTGTCCTGGGATGTGGGAAGCCATTTTATCGCGCAGATGCTGCTCTTTTGTGAAGATAAGCCAGGTTCGGGGTCCTTCCCTTGTTCACTTCTTCCTGTAGTGAAACTTGTTCATAGAGAGTACCAAAGCGAACTCACTCCTAATACCAATCTTCTACTTATAGAGTAAGTGAAGATCCTGACAAAGATCTCCCTAATGTCATTGGTTAATTGAGGCCGAGATCGACCACGGTATGTCCTGGAGGGCATAACTTTAAAGACCGAATACTTAAAAAATGATTTAATTAAATCGTAATATTGTTCACATGGAAATCTACAAGGACATACACCTATCAAGTGAACAAATTTTGAAGCGGTGAGCTCCCACGGAAATTGTCTTCAAAATAAGACAAGATGGGTAACTATTGAAGTCTATGCCTCTTCTCGATGTCCCGGCCACTTCCTCTCTCTTCAATCATTGTCAATCATTATCATTTTCTGCCTCAATCTCTTCAAGGGTCTTCAACGGCTAGTTCTTAACTCGTTGCTTCTTCCCAATCTGTTATTATGATTGTTTCCTCATTTCCCATGCTCTGTAATTAATAGCTTAGTCTTTCTTTTGTATTTAAGTTCTTCTCTTGTAATCTGATTCACTTCAATACAATACATTCATTAGTTTCCTTCTCTTCTCAAATTTAACATGGTATCAGATCTTTCTTGATCCTTACCGGTTTCCCTTTGACAAAAAAAATAATAACTCTGTCTCCTTCAAAATGTCAGCGAGTGATGGTTCCTCGCAAGTTAATGAAGCTGTTGATGCTTCTGCTAGTGCAGGGCGCAGCTATCTGAAGAAAATTGCTGAGATGGATGGAAACACGGGTTTAAAAATCACTACGATTACCTTCAATGGGACCAATTACCTGTCTTGGTCCAATGCTGTGTTCATTGCCCTTAGTAGCAGAGGCCGAATTGGCTTTGTGAATGGTGACTTTTCACCTCCTGAGAAAGATGATCCTGATTACCAGGAGTGGAGTATGAATGATTATCTTGTGATGTCATGGATCTTAAATTATGTTGATCCTAAACTCCATAACTTGTTTACCTGTGCTAAGAGTGCACGAGAATTGTGGGAATCCATCCGTGAGATGTATTCTCAGCAAGAAAATACCTATCGTGTCTTTGAATTAAAGAAGAACCTTGGTGAACTCCGAAGAGGGGATAAGCCATTTGTTGAATATCTAAGTCAATTTAAATCAATGTGGGATGAACTTAATCTATTGAGACCCACATCTGTTGATCCTACAGTTGTTCAAAAAAGGGAAGAAGAGGATTAGATCTTTCAGCTCTTGATGGGTCTTGGATCCGATTATGATTCACCTATTGAATCGATTCTTACTACTGCTGACATTCTTTCTTTTGGGATGGTTTGTGCCAGGATTCAAAAGGAGGAAACACGAAGAAAGATCATGAGTCCTCACTCAAAAATTGACTCAACTGAAGCTAGTGCTTTTATGTCCTCTTCTGATCATAATGCTAATATTGCTAAGAAGCTGTTCTTTCGAGGAAATTCTCCTGCTGCTAAATCAAGAGGAGGAGGACGTACTCGCAGATACTCCAATATTTCATGTGAACACTGTGGAAAAACTGGGCACACAAAAGAAAAGTGTTGGATTCTTCATCCACACCTGAAGCAGGTTAGAGAGAAATCTAATGATCATGTTAATGCCTTTAATTCTTCACCTTCTCTTCCTTCAAATAGCACTATGGAGGAGTTGGCTCAAAAGCTTCTACAACATATGAAGTCCTCTGAAAATTCTAGCCAACATGATGCCAAAAGCATCAAGTCTTCTGATGAAGGTAAATCAGGTAATTGCTCTTCAATTGCTCTCCATTCTGATGTGAATTCCAATTATACTTGGATTGTGGATTCGGGTGCAAATGAACACATGACTTTTGATTAGAGTCTTCTTGATAATTATCAAGAACTAAAGAATAAATCGATTGCTGTTGCTAATGGTAATAATATTCCCATTCATGGACTTGGTCTCGCATGTATTCTGGGTCTTGAAAATAAAGCTGTTACTCTTCATGTGCCTAAACTCACTTGTAATCTTTTATCCATTAGCAAGCTTACAAAATAATTAAATTGCACTGCTATCTTCTCTGCTAATGATGTTAAGTTTCAGGATTGCAGAACTCAGATGACGATTGGTGAAGGCAAGATTATGAATGGACTATATGTTATTGATTCCCTTCCTAGAGCTCTTGCTGTCAATAATGAATCTACTGAACTATGGCACTTACATTTAGGCCATCCCAGCAACAACATTATGAAACTTATGTTTCCTCATTTCAATAAACTTGAACTTGATTGTGAAAGCTGTCATTTTGCCAAGAATAAGAGACTTCCTTTTAATTTATCTAGTTCTGAGTACAATTCTGCTTTTGAGTTAGTCCACTCGGATGTCTAGACTGCTCCTATTCGTTCCTATAATGGCTTTCACTACTTTGTGTCTTTCATAGATCATTTTAGTCGTGCCTCATGAATTTATTTGCTTAAGAGTAAGAGTGAAGTCTTCTCTGTGTTCAAAGAATTTGCTGTTATGGTTAAAAATTAGTTCGATTCTAGAATTAAGATTCTTAGAACTGATAATGGGTCTGAATATAAGGGAGAATTTGTTCAGTTTTTGAAAGATGCAAGTATTACATACCAAACTTCTTGTGTTTACACTCCTGAGCAAAATAGTATGGCTGAATGAAAAAATCAACATCTGCTAAATGTTTCCTGTGCTATGATGATAAAGATGAATGTCAAAAAAATCCTCTGGAGTGAAGCTGTTCTTACCGTGTGCCACTTAATAAACAGGTTACCTTGCAAACTTCTTAAAAACAGGTCACCTATGGAAGTTCTTATCAATAAACAACCTGACATCTCTTATCTAAGAACCTTCGGTTGTGTTTGTTATGCTCATGTGCCCTCTGTTAAACGTGACAAGTTAGACAATAGAGCAGAGAAATGTATCTTTCTTGGCTATTCTATCTCTCAAAAAGGATACAAATGCTACTCTTCCTCCAAAGGGAAACTGATAGTGTCAAGAGATGTTCACTTTGTTGAGCACCAACCATTTTATTCTTGTCTCCCTGATGATCAAAATCAGGGGGAGGAAATTTGTCTTGATAATTCTGATTTACCTCTACCTATTCTTCCTCATATCACTCCTTTCTCTTACAGAGAAAAGGATAGAATTGTCTCTTTGCAGGATACAGATGGTAGCAGAGGAAATGATCTTGAAAAAAAGAACAGTCAAGAAGAAACAAGAGAAACTGATGAAGTTGCTGCTGCAGAATCTGCAGATCCAAAAAACATTTCAAATTCTGACAATTCAAATTGTCAAGGTACTTCTCTTAACTCTGATCTTAATCACATTTCCATAGAACCAAGGAGATCCACTCGACAAAGACAACCAAATTCTCTACTAAAAGATTTTAAAACTTTTAAAACTGTTTATCCTATTGATGACTATCTCTCTTATAAACATGTTAAACCTACTTATAGATCATATCTTAGTAAAATTGACAAGTTATCTGAACCAAAAAACTTTGAGGAAGCTGTTAAAATTAAAGGTTGGAGAGATGCTATGATGGAAGAGCTTCATGCTCTTAAAAAGAACAACACTTGGGATATTGTTGATCATCCTTTAGGTAAAAAACAAATTGATTGTAAATGGATATATAGGATTAAGTATAAGAGTGATGGTTCTATGGAAAGATTAAAAGCACGTCTAGTAGCTAAAGGTTTCACCCAAACCCCAGGCTTGGACTATGGTGAAACCTTCGCTCCTCTTGCGAAAATGAACACTCTTCGTCTCATTATTTCTTTAGCTGTTAATCTTGGATGGAGAATGGATCATATGGACATAAAAAATGCCTTTCTTCAAGGCAATATCAAGGAAGATATATATTTGCGATTGCCTCCTGGATTGCAGTGTTTCGAACCTAACAAATCTTGCAGACTCAAGAAGGCAATCTATGGTCTCAAATAGTCTCCACGTGCTTGGTACATAAAACTCAGCACTGAATTGATCAAGTTAGGTTTCAAAAAGTGCTACTAAGATTCTTCTCTGTTCTTGTACAATCGACCAGAAGGTAAAATCATTATTCTGATATATGTTGATGATATTTTAATAACGGGAAGCAATCCTAAACTTGTGGAGAAACTGAAAACTGCTCTTCATAAGCAGTTTGATACAAAGGACTTGGGTAAGTTGAAGTTTTTTCTTGGTATTGAAGTTGCATATTCTTCACAAGGTGTGTTCTTAAACCAAAGACGTTATGTCCTTGATATTCTGAAAGAAACAAAAAAGATCAATGCTCGACCTTATAAAACTCCAATTAAGCAAAACTGGAAAATACCTGAAGACAAAGGTAATCCTCTTGATCCTAAAGCTGCTCTACAATTTGCTAGAACTGTTGGTAAGTTGATCTACTTGAACCTTACCCGACCTGATATTACATATGCAGTTAATATAGTAAGCCAAGTGATGCATTCTCCTTATGAAGTTCATCTTTTGTTTCTTGATCGTATCTTACAATATTTAAAAGGTTGTCCTGGTCGTGGAGTACTTATGAAATACAATAATCACTTGAATGTTTGTGCTTTTACAGACTCTGATTATGCAGGCTGTGAGAACAGCAGGAGATCCACTTTTGGGTACTGCATTATGGTTGGATGCAATCCTGTGATCTGGAGATCGAAAAAACATGATGTGGTTTCTCGATCTAGTGCTGAAGGTGAGTATAGATCGATGGTACACGCAACACAAGAACTGGTGTGGGTCAAAAACATTCTGTCAGAACTTGAGTTCAAGATCAAGCTGCCAATGAAGTTGTTTTGCGATAACAATGCTGCAATCCACATCGCCAACAACCTGGTGTTCCATGAAAGAACCAAATACATAGAAATCGACTGTCATTTTGTGCGGGACAAAGTTCAAGAAGGGACTATTATCACACCATACATCGCTAGTGATGATCAACCTGCCGACATCTTCACTAAAGCTGTTGGTTCTTCTTTGTTCGATACGCTTCTGTCCAAGCTGTGTGTTGTTAACTTGTACAACCCAGCTTGAGGAGGAGTATTGAAGTCTATGCCTCTTCTCGATGTCCCGGCCACTTCCTCTCTCTTCAATCATTGTCAATCATTATCATTCTCTGCCTCAATCTCTTCAAGGATCTTCAACGGCTAGTTCTTAACTCGTTTCTTCTTCCCAATCTGTTATTATGATTGTTTCCTCATTTCCCATGCTCTGTAATTAATAGCTTAGTCTTTCTTCTTGTATTTAAGTTCTTCTCTTGTAATCTGATTCACTTCAATACAATACATTCATTAGTTTCCTTCCCTTCTCAAATTTAACAGTAACGTGAGCTTGTACGAGTAGATTTCACGATCAGCTTGGTTATGGAATATCCAAATAGCATATTATCATCTCCACTTTGGAAAAGTCGGTACAAATGCTCATCATGTGTCGTGGTATACTTGCAGTATTAGAACATTTTTAAATTTTACTTCGCCTCCGATAAAGACATTCACGACCAAATACCAATTATTCCAGAGTTAATCTAACCGACGTTCGACGTTCAAAGTTGAGATTACCACATCGGTACAAATAATTAAATTTGTGGAGTTGTCCCTGTACTGATCTCAAGGTTCCTTCATTGAGAATTTGCAGATATCTCTTTAGATCATCATATATACGAATAATTGGGCTGCTCTTCCAGTAGGAGAGGTTCACATTCTCGATGATAGACAAGCGATACATACCTACATTATAGGTAGGTGTTATCATAACAAACCGGTTGCAATCTCGATCATTCAAACTAGTAAGATTGTTGTTTTAGTTTAACCAGTTTTTGAATTCGAGTATTTAGATCGTTGTTTTAGTTTAATCAGTTTTTGAATTCGAGTATTTAGAATGTTGTTTTAGTTTAATCTAGTTCTTGAATTTGATTATTTAGAATGTATAAGTGTTAAATATATTTAGGAAATTTTTTGATACATTTAAAATATTAGATTCAGTTAGAACTTAGATTAATAAATATAATATGCCAAATTGATACAAACAACAAAAACTTAAAATAAACTAGAATAACTTTGTTTTTTTTTTATAAACATCCCGTTAGGGGTTGGGTTTCCCCTATCATAGAAAAAGGTAAAGAAAAAGAGCTTACAGGAAGAAGAGAATGAGCCTCCTATCAACCAACAATTGGGAGATAAAAGGCACGTAGAGAAGAGGCCCTAAACCATCCTGTCCACCACTGTACTGGAAGACAGGTGGGTCAGTCTTGAAGTCCGAAAATAAAACAAACCAAAGACCAGGCAAACCAACAGATCTGGCAGTCCTGGCCAGTAGAACAAACTGCAAATGACGACCGCTAACCAGAAGTCATCTTGCCCGGGGGACGCCTGATACGCATCGATCTCCTCGTGACAGGAGGCGTCCGGTGGGAGGCCGAGCTTCCGGACGATCTCTCACCAGAGCGGATCAGCACGAAAGCAGCCCTCTTATGACGTGGACCTACCATGAGATCCATCTCATCCATCTGGTCTGCAGCAAGATCACTGTAGGGGGTGGTGTACTGTCGAAGGTTCACACCAACTGCCCTCGTCTGGATAGGGAAGCGAGTGAGAGCCTGTGCTCTGGCCGGGGCACCGGCTGTGGCCTTTCCCTTGCGGGCCACCATGTCTGCCAAAGCAGGATCGGCGTGCGATGATGCTTCAGTGGACTCAACCGGCTGGAGAGAGGCCAGCTGGTTGATCTGGTAGGGTATGTGACTGGGACTTACCCCGTGCGGTCCAATGGAAACTAGAATAACTTTGTTAGTTGTCGATTTGGGGGGTTTGTGATTAACTGATTAATAACACTAGTATCTCTCACATCTCGCAGATAGGAAGGAATAAACAAACAAATTAATCATTGATACGTATGATGGATTTCAATGATTGAGCATTAAATTATCATAATACACTAATTTAAAAACTATCTTGTCTTTGGGATCATGAAATTAATTTTTTTTAGTTGGCAGTGGCAAGACCCAAAGAATATTATCCATGGCGTTCTATTCAATCCCACGATTAAAGTAAAAGTGGAAGTAAAGTGTATTATAGAGATTAATTACAAAGTAAAAGTGGAAACTTTTTTGAGATCCACATATCTTCTACCTTTGTTGGATGGCACTCTGTAGAGTCCTTTGTACTAAGATTAGTAGACGATACCAATTATCTTCATTGCGGCATATGCCATGCTTCGGATATATTCAATGACCCAACTATATCTGATTTCCAACTTGAGTCATTAAGAAAAACATTAATATGAGACTCGACAAATACCTATGACTATTAATTCTCTTATAAATATTGTGAAAAGTCCATCCAAATACAAGTTTAGATATATGCTAATAGATGATCCTAATGGAAGTCCCGAGAAGATGATATGTACATTCCTGTTTATAGGGTGAGAACATGATGACGTAAGCAGTTGCTGGCCAACGGAATAACTCCATGGATCTCTACGGATGTAAATCGTAAATATCTGCCGTCCAAAAAAAAAATCACTTAAATAAAAGTGAGAAATAAAAGCCCACCGCCATAGCCTATAGCCAAGCCAGCTCGTCTTCCAATATCACTACTTTTTCTTATTATGGTCGCGAGAAGAAGTGCATCTAATTTGGAAGCCATTTAGTTTTTTTTTTCGTTTATGCAACTGATATGACGATTAAATTTTAAAGTATAGTAAACTTCAATAAATATTTAATATCGGTGCGTAAATCTAAATCGGTGTAAGTGGTTTGTCTTCTTCCTCCAGAGTTCACCACAGGTCCCAAGCTTCCGGACTCGAAGGTTTGTGTTGGATCCCAAAGCCCGGAATCATCAAGCAGCGAACCAGAAACTACAGATTCTCTAATAACTCTTTGTCCTACAGTTTCAATGGGACCCCCGCCCCGCCCCATCCTTCGAGGGTTCTCCTCAATTGAAGCAGGTCTGAAACAGTTGACACCATAATTTAGTAGGTCTCGCTTAATACACCTGGTCTGACCCGGGTCGGTCAGAGACGCCACCAGGCACCGGTCGAGCCAATCCGCTTGAAGGTCCTTAAATGATCCTCCCACAATTTTTATGTAAGTTTGTGTACATACCTAAAATTGCTAATCGCGTGGCTGATGATTAGCTAAAACTATTAGTTTCTACTGATGAAAGTGTGAAATGATTTTTAAGTTTGTATTAGGAAGGTTCGAATTCTATTATCGTAAAAAAAAAAATTAGGTTAACTCACTTAAATTTATCTAAAAACGCACCACCAAAAAGTGAAAAGAAACAGAGTAAGTCATTTCGTGTTATGTGCATTCGATAAATTGATAGTTATGAGACACTGTCAAGGAATTACGAGGCTGGGTTTGTAGATGTTGTGGACGACGGAAGCGCCGGAGAGGAGGGAGGCGATGACCACCCAAGCGACGGAGGCGCCGAATTTCTTACTCATCCTCTCCCTTATTTGGTAATTTCACCAAAATACTGGTATCCCTTTAATTTATTACAACCACTTTCTGGGTGGCTTTTTAGGGGTAAACTGGACTTGGCCTTTTGTTATATGTAAAAGTCTTTTTCAGTACCTGTAGTTTCGTACTTTCACATTCCGCTGCCCATGGTTTCAAAATGTTTGTACAAGTGGTAAATGTTTCTAACGGACACTCCATTTTTTTTAAATAATACTTTTAGACGAATTTACCACTAAGTATCATTAAATTAATGTTTTGTAAAGACATCAAGAAAAATGTGAAAATATTAAAAGATTACGAATTATAATTTTATCAAATATGTTTGTGATTTGTTTCCATATATAACTTATTACCATTTTTTTCTAATTGTACTTGGAGGAAAAAATTATTGAATTAGAGGGATATCGATAAAAGTAGCTCTGTCACTCAGTCTAACGTTTTGAAACCACAAGTAATGCAGTGTTAAAGCAATAAATTTCAAAAAACCTCCGGTGTTGAAAGTCTTAATATATTTAAAAAATTTCAGAATCTAACAACTGTGCGTGTGACTTTTGAAAGAACACTTGAGTTTTGTATAGCCAATTGTAGTAATTCCGAAGGGAATTGGAAAGAATGTAATCCAAAAGTGAAACAACATGTACATTTAGAACTTGTCTGGCTATCTACCAAGCAAGGTCGTTACGGACAATTGATTTTCAGAATGCAGCGGTTTCCTGTGCGATATTAGGCACCTATCAGTATGGTAGTAGTATGCAGGTTCTGATGCTTGAGGCAGAGCCAAGCTATCCGAATCCAACAACAAAACCACCGATGACATCTCCGGCCGATCTTCGGGCCGTTGTTGCACGCACAACAGACCAATGTTGATGCATTTCAAGACCTCTGACACGTTGGGTTGGCCATTGTTTAGGGACTTTGTTAGCAGCTCCACAGCTCGGTCTTCGTTCCACAGCTTCCAGGCCTGCAATCGCGGTGGAAAATTTGGTTATGCAAGTTCAAAATGGATGTGATTTGCAGTTGCGAGCTTACGTGTCCAAGAAGGTTGAGGTCGTGGTCGGGATGATAAAATTCTCTGTTCCTTTGGCCACTGATAATCTCCAACACCAGTACACCGAAGCTGAACACGTCAGACTTGACAGAGAATTGACCGTCTATTGCGTATTCCGGGGACATGTAGCCACTGCACATGTCCAACAGGAAAAGTATCAGCAGTGTGTAGCCAGTAATCTCTTCATTAACACATAATGAAGAGATTTGGCTTAATGGACTTACTAAGTCCCCATGACCCTGCAAGTTTTCTCTTCACCCTGATCACATTCAAACATTCTGGCCAAGCCGAAATCCGATATCTTGGGGTTCATCTTGCAGTCTAACAAAACGTTGCTAGCTTTAAGATCCCTGTGAATGATTTTCATCCTCGAATCTCTGTGGAGATACAGAAGCCCTCGAGCGACTCCCACTATTATGTCAAATCGATTCTGCCAACCGAGTGAAGCGCCTTTCGTTTCATCTGGATGTCAACGAATCAGTTAGCATTCTTAAATCTTGGAGTGCTGCAACTATTGTTCAGCGGCAAGCTGCTTACCAAAGATGTGGTAGTCTAAACTGCTGTTCGGCATGTACTCGTAGACTAGCATTCTTTTGTCTGCGTGAATACAGCAACCGAGGAGCCTAACAAGGTTTCGGTGCTGAAGTATCGCCATCAGTCGCACCTCGCTCTTGAACTCCTTGAGGCCTTGTCTTGAACTTTTTGACAGTGTCTTAACTGCAATTTCTTGTCCATTGAAGAGCTTGCCCTGCCATTGTCCGGAAATTATATCAGCTAACAGGTCGGTTTACGCATTTAGCAGCAGATATATATTGTCAAGATCTCACCTTATAAACAGGTCCAAAACCACCTTGTCCAATTTTATTATCCAAAGAGAATTTGCAAGTGGCAACTGCAATTGTAGAGAGATCAAATAGCTTAAGTTCCAAATCTTTTTGTTCCAGATTCAGACCATCATTTTGGTGCTGCATACCGGTTACCTTTCCTGTCGAAAAAGCAGAAAGATCGGTTAACACGATGCGAGAACAAGCTGTTGAAGGAAAACTACTGAAGTTTAGCTGATTACCAGTCTGTCTTAGAAGTTTCTTCTTCAATGCCATGTAACAGCCAAGCGAAACCAACACCAGGAACCCCGACATTGTCGACGCCAGCATGATCAGTCGTTTCTTGTCATAGCCTAGGAAACAGAACCATCAAAGTGAGAAATCAGAATCTAATCAATTAGCTTCAATCTTCGAGGACTAGTGACCAACATATACCGATATCAGAAGCAGCCATACGGATGTACATTGTTTGTCCCTCTGTACTGTATTCTCTGGTATCCATCAAGTCTCCAAACCACATAACACAGCTGCTAATTTTGGTCATGGCATAGGCCGAACATGAGCAATTCCTCAAGCAAGCTCTCTCGCACTCGAGCTGACTCATCTCCTTGCCTTGATCCATAATGTACGAGTTGGCTGGCATCTTCAACTTCGAGAACTTCTTGAATCCTTCATTTCTTCCACTGCAGTTCCGTGGCGTTCGGAGGACGCAACCGCTGTGCCCTTCTATCTCGTCCCACTCATCAGGTAGCTTAGGCACAAAACCAGTTGGGCAGTGGCAAATCGGCGCCTTGTCCATACTGCAGATGCCATTCGGACCGCATTTCGCATAATTGTCACATTGATCACGGGGGATAGAGTACGTCTCAAGCCATTTGTTGCTGTTCGGGATCCACGTACGGTGCTCCAGCCTTCCAGAACAGCGAAGCACAAACATTGACACGATCGTGTCGTTGCTGTCCTCAAAGGTGGAGTAGTCGTACGTTTCATTGTGTACGAATTTCGGCATAAACACAGGGTAAGATTTCAACCTCGGACCACCACCAAACCGAACGCCATCATAAGGGCCTTTTCTGTGAACAATTTGAGATCCCATTCGAAGATATATCTCAGGGAGCCCGATCGGATCCATCATGAACGTGTATTCTCCAGTAGATGGATCCTCATTAGATCTCCATGAAGTAAGGTACCAGTTCTGACCAGTTCTTCGGTTCCACCCTTGCTTCATTCCTTCTATCAACGTATCAGATGGATAGTTAAAGCTCTCCCAGACATAGTCATCTTCAAAACTGCCGTCCTCGACCACGAGATTTCCCGAGTCCAGAAGCTGCAACACAGGGTTCTTCTCCATTGCTGCAGAAGAATTCGAAGACCAAACGACATTCCCGGGTTGAATTTCATAGATGATGATGTTTCCAGCTTCTGTGATGGTTACAGCTCCTGAGGACTTGGTGACAGGATTGTCCCTGTTTGCCACCCAAATGACCGTCTGCTAAGGAATGTTTCTGAACCATATCCCCAAGTAATGGTCCGAGCAGTTGCACCGGCTGAAGAATCCAAGCTCGAACTTGCCGTTCGCGGAGACAAGAGTCTCGTTATCGATGGCTCTGAGTGTTTGGTTGAAGGCCAGCATGTCGCCGACCGGATTAGCACAGAAGCTACTATTAGTATAGATAAGAAAAAGGAAGATGCAAAGGAAGATCTTCATGGATGATTTTTAGATGAAAGATTGAAGCTATAAGAAGGAGGCTGTCATTTTGACCGATGAATGAGCAGGAAGTGGACTTCCAATGACCAAGATGGGACTCCAGGTTTGGAGTTTTCTGATGCTAGTCAAATCCAATTAATTGGATTTTGACAGGACTATTCAAATATATTTGGTTTACCATCAAAAACAATACTAATTAAGAGTCGAGTACAGTTTCATAAATGGTCATGGTTCTATTTACCAAGTTCGAAATTGAGATTTTGATTAAGATAATTCAAGTTCCTTGTTACTTGGACCAATTCTTATTGCTAAACAATTATAATTGATGAAGACCAGAAAATGAAGTAGGGATAATAATAATTAATAATTATGTTCTTTGTTTTGTCATTTATTTTTGTTATTTTAGCTGAAAGACAAGCAAAATGGACAAAGTAAAAGTACAGGAACTGACATAAAATAGGATCTATGTAAAATTGAGTGAGACATAATGCAAAATTCATAGGTGCAGATTGTTATTGCAGATCAATTGATTTTTTTTGGGGCCCTCAATAATTAGGCCAAATATTGGTATTTTCGAAAATTCATGTCACTTTACATGACCATCAATCTTAAGAACAAGCAGTTTCAGAAATTCAGCGGACTCTACATAAAAATTCACTCGTGATTCATATCATGTACATTTCATAGTTTAAAACTTGGACCTTCTTGATAATTACTATGTAAGTGTGCGCATGTTCAGTGAAAAAACAATTTTTTTTACTTTATTTTTAAGTTTAGTTTATTGAACTTAAATTTTGGATACTTTAAACAATTTTGTATTTTATTTTTCTTCCAAGCAAAAATTTTCCATATTCGCAAAAAATAAATAGATATTGTCTCTATTGAGCCTAAGAAGTATACGGATGTAGATCGCAACAAGTGCACAAGTCAAGCCAGTATCTTGACTTATTTGGAAAGCTTTCAGGGTGTAGAAATTTTGGAAAAGAACATGTGCATCATGAAATTTATTAGTGCTCCCATACAGGGATCTTTTTACATTTTAAATTGTTTACGATTTGAATCCATTCTCATCATTCTATTCGAAATTATTTCTTCTGGTCTTTGAATTCACTCTCATGAGATGATGCTATTCGAAATTGGTTGTTCTAGTCTTCAGCTATACAAACGCGTATGAATTCTGGAAAAAAATGCGTATGAATTAACTGGTCGACGAGATTAAGAATATCTCACGAACCACATTGGTTCTGATCACCCACACGAAACCCAATTCGGTCAACACATTTCTTTTCCGAGTCCACGCTTTCCATTGCGGGCAACATCTATGACGCAGCACCAAAAAGGGAAAATACAAGTATTTAATATTTATTTATAGCTAGGGTTCTTAAAAACGACCCGGAGGTCGATCAAAATTGGGTCCGACCTCCGAAACAGCTGGTACGACCGGTCCAATTGTTGTTTGGATTGGATTTTTTTCTTATAGTTTTTGTAATTTTTTTGAATATATATAAGTATATAGATAAATAATTTATGTAATAAACTAATAATAACACAATAGGTAAACAAATAATATATAAACATACCAATTTTTATAAAATATACTAAATAAAGTATCCAAACAAACGGGTAGTATCGAATCAAAGATAAAATCATAAATTACTGAATATTTTATGGTCGAAGTGTCCGGTCAAACCAAATTTTCTGGGCAAACTGTCCGGTCTGACCGGAATTTGTGGGGTCTGCAAGGTCAGCATTTTTTTGATAAAAACAACTCGAAATTATGCCTGATTCGTAGTCCGACCATCGGTCTGACCATATTTTTTAAAACTTTGTTTATCGCCGCCTCTTTCTGGGTGGGCTTTTCGTGTGTGGATAAACTGGGCTTGGTTTGTTTTAGGTAAAAGTCTATTGTGCTACATGTGGTTTTGCGCTTTCACATCTGATACCTATAGTTTCAAAATATTCGTCTAAGTGACAAATATTTTTAAATAACACACCACTTTTCTAATAATGCTTTTCAACGAATTTACCCCGAAGATAAAAATTATTAAAACTACTGTTATAAAAAAGATTAAGAAAAATATAAAAATATTTACAAGGGTAGGAGAAGAATTGTTAATATATATTTTTCTAATTTGTCTCGATGAATAATTTATAATCAATTTTTTTCTACTCAAGATTGGGGGTATTTTGATAAAAAAAATTATTCAATTAGTTGGATGTCACAAAAATATCTCTGTCACTCGATGATTTTAAAACCACATGAGTGAAATGTCAAAACATGAAACTATAAAGTACTAAACTAAACTTTTATCATTTTTTTTAATAACCTTTGATTTCCAAAGTCGAGCCTATGAAACTTTTTCAGAGTCGAACAGTTAGTAGTAATTCCTGAAGGTAAATGAAATTGATATAATCCAAAAGTGAAACAACATGTATAGCTATATGCTTAATAAGGTCGTTACAGTCACTTGATTTTTAGAATGCGGCGGTTTTCTATCAGTGTAGTTAGTATGCAGGTTCTGATGGGTGAGACAGAGCCAAACTGTTCGAATCCAACATCGAAACCACAGATGACATTTCCAGCCGATCTTCGAGCCGCTGTTGGACACATAAAAAACCAAGATAGATGGCGCTTCGCAGTTCCGAGCTGACGTGTCCGAGAAGGTTGATGTTTTGGTTGGGGTGATAAAATTCTCTATTTCTTTAGCCACTGATAATCTCTAAGACTAGTACACCGAAGCTGAACATCATATATTACGAAGAATCGATCGTCTATTGCCTTTTCCGGGGACATGTAGCCACTGCAGATGACCAACAGGAAAAGTATCAGTAATGTGTAGCGAGGAATTAATATATGATGAAAATTTTGGCTTGGACTTGCTATGTCCCCATGACCCTGCAAGTTTTTTCTTCACCCTGATCACATTCAAAAGTTCTCGCCAACCCAAAATCTGATATCTTTGGTCCATCTTGCTGTCTGTCTAACAAAACGTTGCTAGCTTTAAGATCCCTGTGAATGATTTTCATCCTCGAATCTCTGTGGAGATACAGAAGCCCTTCTAAAGCAAAGAGAGGAAATCAGAGCTAGGGAGGAAATGATGTGGGCTCAACGGTCGAGAGTTTCTTGGCTGAAAAAGGGTGATCGTAATACCAAATTTTTCCACAAAATGGCAACCCACAGACTTCGGCGAAAAAAATTGAGGGAGTAAAAAATAATGATGGAGTTTTAGTGAAGGAGGAGATAAGGATCCAGGAGGTCTTTATGAACTTTTACGTTTTATTATTTTCTTCTACAGGTTGTGCACGCGTGGAGTCAATCACAACCAAGGTGACACCGAAGATTACCCCTAAGATGGAGATATCTTTAATTTCCCCCTACATCAAAGAGGAAGTTATCAATGCACTACAACAGATGCACCCATCCAAGACCCCAGGCCCTGACAGCTTACCACCCTTATTCTTTCAAAGGTACTGGAAAATCGTTGAAGACGAAGTGGTTCAGACTACTCTAGCAATCCTAAATGAAGAGGGTGACCCTACCTTTCTTAACGAAAGAACCATAGTGCTTATCCCTAAGGTAAAATTTCCAACTTCTTGCTCGAATTCTAGGCCTATCTCTCTCTGCAATGTTATTTTGAAAATTGCTACAAAGATCATTACTAACAGATTGAAGCTGATACTCCTCGAGATCATTCATGAAAATCAGAGCGCTTTTGTTCCAGGAAGACTCATATCAGATTACTCCTTAATCGCCTTTGAAGCCTATCATTACCTGAAAAAGAAAATAGGTGGTAGGAGCAGTTTTTGTGCTTTAAAGCTGGATATGATAAAGGCCTATGACAGAGTGGAATGGCCTTTCCTGGAAGCTATGATGGTGGGTCTAGGTTTTCCAAGTTCTTTCGTGCAGCTTGTTATGCGATGTGTAAGCACTGTGAGATACGCAGTTCAAATTAACAGAACAATAAGAGAGAGCTTTTATCCAAGTAAAGGTCTATGCCAGGGAGATCTCATCTCCCTGTACCTCTTCCTCCTTTGTGTCAAAGGCTTGGCTGCTATCATACACGATGCTGAATGCTCGGGACTAATTAACGGATTACGAGTAGCAAGGTCAGTCTCACATATTACCCACCTTTTCTTTGTAGATGATTCCTTGCTTTTGCTAGAGCTACAGAAACTGAACTTCATCATATTATGGAACTTCTAGAGCTATATGAAGATGCCTCGGGATAGAAAGTAAATATACAGAAATCCTCCTTGAAATTCAGCAGGAACGTCACCCATGAAGACCAACTCCAACTATGTTTATCCCTAGGTACGCACATGGCCAGTGACGAAGAGCAGTATTTATGGTTACCCATAATAGTTAACTGATAAAAAAGGAGGTGTTGCCACATTGGAGGAACGTATCCAAGCGAAAATGGAGAATTAGAAGATGCATTTTTATCAAAATCGGGAAGGGAGGTATTCATCAAATCTGTTCTCTAAGCCATTCCAACTTAATAATGAGCTGTTTTATGCTTACAGTAGAAACCTGTGAAAGAATTGAGAAGAAACTGGGTGATATCTATTGGGAAAACAAAGAGGGGGAGAGGAAGCTTCATTGGCGGAGTTTGGCAAAATTGTGCCACCCGAAGAGGGAAGGGGGACTAGGGTTCCGGAAGTTAAAGAACTTCAATAATGCTATGTTGGCTAAGCAAGCATGGTGGTTGCTCTGCGAACCCTTGTCACTAACGGCAAGAATATTCCAAGCAAGGTATTATCCTAGAACCACGCTTCTGGAGGCTGGGATCGGCCATAATCCGAGTCATGTATGGAGAAGTGTTTTATTGGGTCTCTCCTTGCTAAAGGTAGGGTTGGAATGACAGGTAGGTACGGGCAGAGATATAAATATTTGGCACGATGCATGGCTATCGGGAACTCCGTTGGGACATCCCAGATATAGATATCCGGGTTCCGATAAGTTTTAGCATGTTTCCGAACTCTGGTGTCATGGAACACACTCATGGAATGGTACTCTACTCTAACAAATCTTCTCAGAGGAGGACATAGATCATATAAAAACCATTCGGATGAGCCCGCGCTGTCTACCTGATATCCTCTGCTGGAAGCACATCGAAGATGGAAACTATAGTGTTTGATCGGGTGACAGATGTGATTTCTCCTCTTGGTGGCAATCCTCGCACCGCGATGACTCCCAAACTGTTGGTAAAGAAGTGTGGAATGCTTGTTGGAAATTAGGAGTTCCTCCGAGATTGCTTGCTTTTTTATGGAGAATATTGGATACTAACATCCCAATCCGTGAAAACCTGAGAAAAAGGGGGATCACCGAGGACACAATTTGCCCACTTTGCAACATCTCACCTGAAACAACCGAACACTTGTTCTTGAGGTGCCCGACAACGAAGAGGTTACTACAGTCAACATGCTATAATGCGGCACTCAGAGACTTTCCCTCCTTTGCCCTAGCGTGGAAGGAATATGTACTCAATAAGAATAAGGAAGACAGTGGGAAACTTCTTGCAACATTATGGGATGTATGGAAGGTCAGGAACTTATATGTCTTTGAAAACCCCAATCCAGAGGATCTCCCAAGAGTTATGGCCAAGGCCATTCGTTTCCAGGCAAAATACATAGCTCTTCATGGACGACAAGAACGACATGAACCTTCTCGACCTTCTCGTTGGACGCTTCCCCCTCCGGGGTTCATTAAGATCAATATTGATGCTGGGGTGACAAGTAGAAATGGAGGTTAAGTCAGCGCAATTGCCAGGGATGAGTCCGGAAATTTATCCATGCAGCGGTCAGGTTAATTACGAAAGTCCAACACCCGCTATTACTTGAAGCTCATGGAATACTCCTGAGACTCGACCTAGCCAAGGAGATCAACCGCTCTCAAGTCATGATAGAATCCGACTGCCAACCTCTGGTGTTAGCGTTACAATCCCGTAGAAGCGATAAGAGTGACCTAGCCACAATAGTCAACATCAGGTTCAACTTTGCAAGGCGTGATGCCAACATGCCTGCCCACCTGTTAGCGAAGATGCAGGTTCCTTTTCAGAATTAGTCCATTTCTTTGCAACCCCTCCGGGAGCAATAGTCGATACTTTGTTTCATGATGTATCAGATTCAGCTTAATCAATAAAGTTATCCAGTTTCACTAAAAAAAACAAATACCTATGACTATTAGTTCTTTAATAAATATTGTGAAAAGTCCATCCAAATACAAGATTAGAGATATGCTAATAGATGATCCTAATGGAAGTCCCGAGAAGATGATATATATATTCCTGTTTATCGGGTGAGAACATGATGACGTAAGCAGTTGCTGGCCGACGGAATATCTCCGTGGATCTCCACGGATGTAAATCGTAAATATCTGCCGTCCAAAAAAATCACTTAAATAAAGTGAGAAATAAAAGCCCACCGCCATAGCGTATAACCAAGCCAACTCCTCTTCTAAGATCACTACTTTTTCTTATTTTGGTCGCGAGAAAAAGTGCATCGAAATTGGAAGCCATTTAGTTTTTTTGTTTATGCAACTGATATGACGATTAAATTTTAAAGTATAGTAAACTTCAATAAATATTTAATATCGGTGCATAAATCTAAATCGGTGTAGTGGTTTGTCTTCTTCCTCCAGAGTTCACCACACGTCCGACCTTTCTTTGGTTTTGGTCTTGTGGACGCACTCCATCAACAAGCTGAGCTCAATGATCTTAGATAGCCACTTTTATTTTCTTAAGTTTGATATTTTTTATTCTTACAATGAATTTAATTCTTTTTCACGTAAACTTTCTATCAATAATACAGTCCCTTTCTTTAAATAAAAATATAAAAACTACAATTTTTAAATGTGCATGTATTATTGGTCAATCCTAAATAGTAAATTCCAATCGTCTTTAAGCAAAAATGATATAAACAAGAACCTTATTAAATGTGTTAATTGAGCCATTTTATTAATTGCCGGCGGACATTTCCTTTCCGGCCGAGACCCGCCAAAAATTGAGCGCCCTTTGTTTTGTCCAATACCGCAAAAATACCGCAAAAATTCTTGCGGTTTAGGTCAAAAACTCAAAAATTCTTGCGGTTTGGGTTAAAAACGCAAGTAGTTTTGGGAAAAAACGCAAATTTTATTTGCGATTTTGGAACAAAAATACAATTCTTTTTGCGGTTTTGTAAAATTTGATACCACAAAAATTTAGCAATTTTCGTCGGACTCCAAACAAGTAAAATAATTCCTGATAATCTTATTTTTAATATTTCGGTCAAATCGAACCCCTTTAAAAAAAATATCCCTCGACATTTTCCACATCTAATTTGAACCTCTTTGCCGTCCTCTCCTGTGGTTCATGGCCGTCCTTTTTGTTTCTATAAATTTCTGGAACTTTTGGATATGAGGCTGGATTGGACAAAACATTTCTGAGTTTTTTCAGTTCTCGTGATTCGGTCCAGATCAATTTGGTCCGAATGTTTGAATCACCCTATACTAATTTTTCGTATACTCAAAATCAACATATCAAAAAAATCAACGAACACAAATATAAAAATAAACGAACTATGGGCGGTGAAAAACGGGTAAAGCTCCTGTTTTTATCTCGTGTTTGTCTTTACTCGATCTATTATCACGTCGTGTTTGGGAGGGGGCTGGACAAAGTTGACCGCATCTATCCTACAAGACAAAGGCCAATATGCAATTAATTTACTGAAAAAATATTATTTAATGGTAAACTATGAATCTGCCCAAACACGACGAATTCTGATATTGACATCTAAAATAATGAAAACCTACCATTCCCTTATCAACAATTTTTTTTAGTCAACTCTATCAACTACAATTCCCCTCTTTATATGGACGTTCTATATTGAAAATATAATAATGTAAAAGCTGAAATATTGACTATTGCCATAAGAAAGAAAGAACCTGTCTCCCTCTCTTTCCTCTGTATTTTTGGAAGAAGAAAAAAAAATGGCCGAAACGCTTCTCTTGGGTGTGGCACAGGGAATCCTAAGCACCTTGGGCTCCCAGGCCCTCAAGGAGATCGGGCTGCTTTGGGGCGTCAAAGATGAGTTCGAGAGTCTCCAAGGCACTGTCTCCTACATTCAAGCTGTGCTCCTTGACGCTGAGGAGAAGTCAACGGCTAGTCACCAACTCCGAGGTTGGCTTACACGGATCACCGAGGCTATGGATGATGCGGAGAATGTCCTCGATCAGTTCTCCTTCGAGGCTCTGCGGCGGAAAGCTAATAATAATAAGCTTTCGAAAGAGGTACGGCTTTTCTTCTCAAGCTCGAACCAGCTTGTCTTCCGTCGTAGTATGGCTGATAGGATCAAGAACTTGAGGACTAGGCTTGACGGGATTGCAGCGGACAGCCGGAACTTCAGCCTGGTGGAGCATCGCCCGGAGAAGGCTGTTGTGCTTGAGGAAAGGCGGCGGCAAACTCACTCCCGTCCTCCTCAAGTGGTTGTCGGGAGAGAAGCTGACAGGGATACGGTTGTGCAGCTTTTATTGTCCGAGGACTACAAGGAGAAAGTTGGGATTGTTCCAATTGTGGGGATTGGAGGGCTAGGAAAGACAACCTTGGCCCAACTTGTGTTCCAAGATGAGAGAGTCAAGGCACTGTTTGAGTGTAGAATGTGGATTTGTGTCTCTGATAATTTTGATGTGATGACGATAATGAAGAAGATTTTAAGGTCTTCCGCAAAGGAAACATACAGCTCTATTGAGATGGACCACTTAGTTGACATGCTCCATGAGAAGATTAATGGGAAAAAGTACTTGCTAGTACTGGATGATGTGTGGAATGAAGATTATGAAAAATGGACTAAATTGAAAGATTTGTTACTTGGTGGAGCCAAGGGGAGTAGGATTATTATCACTACTTGTTTAGCTAGTGTAGCTAAGATGACATGTCCAACAGAAGTGCATAACTTGCAAGGTTTGTCCAAGGCTGACGCTTGGTTATTGTTTGCACAGTTGGCATTCCAAGGAGGAGAAGCACCTAGTAGAAGTCACAAAGAAATTGGAGAGAAAATAGTTGCGCACTGCTCGGGAGTTCCATTAGCCATAAATGCAATAGGGAGTTGCTTGTACTTCAAAACTACAATTGATGAGTGGTCAACCTTTAGAATGGAGGAACTTGCAGGTGGAGGAGAGAGCAACATCTTTTCAATTCTTAAGATAAGTTATGATCATTTGCCGTCCTACCTTAAGCATTGCTTTGCTTATTGTTGTTTATTTCCCAAGGATCACATTATCAATGTCCCAAAGCTCATAACTCTTTGGATGGCACAAGGGTACCTGAATCGACAAAGTACTTCCCGATCTCTGGAGGACATTGGTCTTGAATGCTTTATGGATCTTCTATGGAGGTCTTTCTTTCAAGAGGTCACAAGAGACAGATTAGGCAATATGGAGACGTGCAAAATGCATGATCTGATGCATGATCTTGCTAGACAAGTGGCTGGATCATATGTTACAGTTTCAAATCCAAAAGGGGATATTGTTCACAAGAAAACACGTCACATATCATTCTATTTTGACCCAACCTCACCTTGGAAACTGCCGGTTTCTCTGAGGGAAGCTCATGATGTGTGGACCTTTCTTTTGTTGCATGACTCAAAGGATGATTTTGAAAAAGGATGTATAATGGAAGGGAAGCAGTGGGATGTGTTCACTTGTAAGCTTAGACGCCTGCGATATTTGGATCTACATTCTTCTGGGATCATCAAGGTTCCTCGTTCGGTCAGCAAGCTAAAACATCTGAGAGACCTTGATCTTTCTCATAATGCAGAACTAAAGCATCTTCCTAATTCAATTACCCAATTATACAACTTGCAGGTGTTGAGGCTAAAGGCTTGTTATAGATTAATTGAATTGCCGAATGACATCCATCAGCTCATCAACCTAAGTCAACTCGACCTTACCGATTGTTTTGGCCTAAAATGCATGCCTCGTGGATTAGGAAAACTAACTTCTCTCCATACATTAACCAAGTTTGTGGTGCCAGGAGATGGTTCTATTTGGAAGTGGGCTGCTGGCCTTAATGAATTGCACTGTATGAACAACTTGAGAGGACGATTGGAAATCTGTAATCTAAGGTTTGCAACAACTGATCAGGTCAGATCATCCAACTTAAAGGAGAAGGAACATCTTCAATGTTTGACTTTAGATTGGAATTCTATTGTTTCTTCTTCCACTGAGCGTGTCCTGGGTGAAGAAGAGATGACACAAGCCCTGGAAGCACTGGAGCCGCACAGGAACTTGAAAGTGCTTATTGTGTCTCGCAACGGAGGATCAAACTTCCCCAAGTGGCTTTCTTGCCTCACAAATCTGGTGGAGATTGAAATACAGAGCTGCAAGAAATGTCGTTATATCCCGCCATTGCATCAGCTTCCTTATCTCCAGCGTCTGGTTTTGTATGGCCTTGAAGCTCTCGAGTACGTGGAGTCTGGTAATGCAACCAAGACAACATCATATTTCTTCCCTTCCCTGGAGGTTCTACAACTCGGATTTTGCAAAAACTTGAAAGGGTGGAGGAGACCTTCGACAACAACGCTAGAATCACTTCCCAGATTTCCAATCCTGTCCACTCTGGCCATCGAGTTCTGTCCAGACTTGGCCTCAATGCCCCTGTTTCCACCACTGAAATCTCTCGATTTTAGCGGTGGTAGTGTTAAATCCTTACAAGACATTCTAAAGGCGACAGTAACAGCAGAACAAATCGGCTCTTCCCTGGCTGCTGCTGCTGCTTCTTCATTTTCCACTGCTGTATCTCAACTGCAAGAGTTGCGTATCGAAAATATTGAAGATCTAGTGTTTCTTCCAGAGGAATTATTGTGCCACATGGGTTCTCTCAAGGTTTTAATCATATCAGAGTGCCATCTATTAAAGGCCGTGGGACCAGCAGTTGGATATCTAACGTCCCTTGAGACCTTTTCACTATTTCACTGTAGGAGAACAATACTGTCAGAGGATGAGCGTGATGATCAAGTCATCCATTGGCAAGCCCTTGGATGCCTCCGATCTCTTTCTCTTTCGTGGATGTTCTTCGTGTCTCTGCCGAAGTGGCTTCGGCACTTGAAAACAATTCAACAGCTGCATATCTCGTTCTGCCCTAATTTGGTTTCACTGCCAGCTTGGTTGGTCGAACTCACCTCTCTGGAAAGATTAATAATCATTAGATCTGATAATCTGCGGCGGAGATGCGGAAGCAACAAGGGGGAGGACTGGCCCTGCATTTGCCACATTCCCAATATCAGAGTCGATGGCACTGTGGTCAAAAGGAGAGGTCGCTATCTACTCTGAGTAAAACATTTTGGTAAATCCTTGTTATCTTTTTCTTTGCTTACAACATCTTTCAATTTTCTTTATTTTTTTCAGCTGTGTTTTATATTAACTGGACGATGGGCTTTTCTATTTTGTCGTAGCTTTTGTAGTTGCTATAGTTTTTGTAGTTGCTAGGAGAACTGCAAGGAAATTAGACAAGAACAGGGGATATGAACCCTAATGACATTTGAGTTTTTCTCTAGAGTTGTCCCAGGAGAAAGTGGCCGACATTAATCTTGAATTTTGTGCTTATTCTATCTTTTTTATTTTTGGATTCGAGAAGCTACCTGAGTGACCACTCTCTTCAATTGCTCAGTTCGACGTTGCAGAGCTTCTCAGAGCTGTAATATGCAGCACTAGCAGCCCGCCTGAGATTCCAATACCAGTCAACGTCAACTAGCACTAAACTGAGGAAGTTTTTGTTCAGATGAACTACCTGGAGATTTCCTGGAGATTTGGTTTTTTCTAATGTATTTTTGGTTGGAATAATATAATTTTTGTTAGAATAAGATAATTATTTAATTTTGGTTGTAATTTTGCAAAATTATATAAGTATGTAATTTTGTAATTATATAATTGTTATCTTTTTTTTATAAGTTAAAATATTGTATTAATAAAAAAGTAGGAAGTACAAAATTTATAAGCCATCACACCAACTACCTAAAGTGTTTAACCTTAGTTCACCTTCAAAGTGAATCAATATACAAAATTAAATTTTGGCGAGTTAAATCTTCGACCGAGTTTGAATTATTAATACGAAGTTCACCCTAATAGTTCACCCTGGAATTATTATCCATTTTTTATCGAGTTGGATACGAAGATAGTATGAGAGACGGCGGGCGGATATGATCCCGAGGAATTTCGTGGTCGTGGATTTTGATCGATTGTCGCTAATAGCAGGAGCTGGTATTGTTCATGAAACCAACTTCGTCATACTTGGCCAACGGGGGCACGATCGTGATCCCTCACCCGCTGGAGTCGCTCGATCACGAAGTGGAGCTCGCGGACGTTATCTCCCAGAAGGCGCGTCACGTCCCCGAGGCCAACGCAATGGACTTTATTGGAGGTAAATTGGTTATGTTGTCGTGGGAGTTTGGATGTTGCTCCTTCGAAACTTTGGTTGCCAAGATAGGATTTTTGTGCAATTGGTTTTGGTGGGTGAGACTTGAGAGTTATTGAGTTGAAATATTGGAGCTTGAATGATGGAACCCGATTCTGGGTTTCGGGTTTGTGCTTGTTTGTAGGTTATGCCATTGCCTTGGACATGACTGCCAGGGAGATTCAAGCTTCTGCCAAGGTGATTATTTTCCACATTTTAGAGTTCTTGTTTCTCACAAATGTATCTGTTATCCATTCTGCCGAGGGGATTTTAACACGAGTGTTGGTAATGATTCTTAATACGGGAATTAACAGAATTCGCCATGTTATCTTTTGCATTTGTTGGCTCTTTGTTTGTTTTATGGTCAAGCAAGTTTCATTAAGTTTAATGAAGCCTGATTCAGTCCGCTCCTCTGATCAGTCAGCTGGACTTCCATGGACTGTGGCTAAAGGGCAGGACACGTTTACTCCAATCAGCTCAGTGGTAAGCAAATGTTCGCTTCCTATATGTTGGATAATGTAAGTGTCATTGGGGG
The DNA here is from genome assembly GCA_012979155.1 of Hypericum perforatum. Classification (NCBI taxonomy): domain Eukaryota; kingdom Viridiplantae; phylum Streptophyta; class Magnoliopsida; order Malpighiales; family Hypericaceae; genus Hypericum; species Hypericum perforatum. Next base: position 30,900 of record SOPF01027070.1, on the reverse strand, counting down.
AGGATATGACGGTTATTGACCATACCGTCATGATAGTTTTAGTGTTGTGATCTTTAGGGCATGTGAGCTTGCAGATGCCGTTTGAATAGTTCAAGCTGTTGGTTATGCGGTATATTCATGCTTTAAGGGGCATGGTTCTGATATTCATATCGGTATTGGCGAGAGTCTGTGCCAGATAATTTCTCTATGGCGAGACACTAACCCAGATGGCGTTTCCTCTTTTCAGCTACCAAAGTCTGCTGTTCCCAATCCTGACAACTTGGAGCTTTGGTTAAAGGTGTTGACATCATACATATTGGTGTTTTACCAACAGTAATGTCTACTGGACGTAACTAGATAAATGTTTGGTGCATAATTCTTGTTTTAAGTTAATAAACTCACAACTCACAGAAAGTACAAAGATAGAATCAGTAAGGACCTTCCAATAGACGCACGAACTGCAAAGTAACATGGATCCAATTTCACAAGATTGCATGCAGATACACCAACCCAGCATGGAGAATTGTTTCTTCCAACTGATCTTCGTTAGTATATAATTGGTTCACATTCGGCATTCGTCTTCCCTAATGTGTCGTTACTATATAGGTGGTGAAAAAGACCAGACTAAAACTTCTGTAAGAAGTTATGGATGTGTTTATTGATCTCCTTGAGTCTCTCTTCGTTGATGAAGTGGGCTACTCCTTCCATTATGACCACTTCCTGCAGGAATGGAACATCCCTATGGAAGCCACCCTTGTGTATGTAATCCTTAGCGCCAAGGGAGTTGTAGACTAAGTCTTGATCGCCGACGATGACCTTAACCGGCACTTTGATTTGAGTCCCTCTCCAGGTTCCGTAAGTTCCCAGTTCCTGCATCGCAGTGAAAATGCATATTAACCAGAATGTGAATCATCTTTCAACCATCAAAGACAATGCAGCTGAACCATGATGTGAAACATACCGGTCTAAGTTCCGATAGTAGTTCAATCCGCCAGTATAACCGCTCTTCTCGAACTTGCTGGTGTAGTACTGAACATCTTCCTCGGATAACCAAGAGGGCAGCTGAATCGGAGTATCAAGAGGGTTCCCAAGGAAAAGCGGTGCGGGGGTTTGGTATGTTAAGAACTCCTCCGAACTCCCTTGGTTCCAATTTGCGCAAACTCTGCTTCAACCTCCCCGGGTTCCGGCACAATAGAACAGTTGGTACCACGTCAGGTTAAATGGGATGAGCCGGATAAATTGAAGGAGAATTCTCGTACGGACGTGAAGATTATTACGGAAAAATTAGGATAAATTGCCCTCAAATCCCCAGCCTTTACTTAAATTAATATTTTTGTCATTCTTGTTTCTAAAAAGAAACATTAGTCCCTTACTTTGATTAAACAAACTGTCTCAACTAGACACTTGTCACCTTTAGATTGTATAAATAGAAAACAATTATTGGTTAATGATTAGTTAATCATTTTGCATCTTTAACAAGGTAGATTTGACGGTTAATTATTTTTGGAGCTCTCTAATTGGCTGAAATGGAATGCATCATTTTCTCACTCTTTTAACCATTTTTTCTTTGTTCTACCTCGAGAAGCTTTTCCTTCACTCATTTGTCATGATATTAGAGCATAAGTACGAGTTTGAGCAGTATTGATCATAGATTCCCCATCTTCTTCTAATTAACCTAGAATCTTTTGAGAAGCTTTAATAATAAAGGGGAACAATAGCTCAATAATTTTTTAAAACCCATTGAAATTTTGTACTTAATAAAGAATTATAATAGTTTTATTCCCTTATTAGATGAGCATTTTTGGACCAAGTCGTGTCTACCTTTTGAATCAATATTCTCTATTTGCACGAAGATCTATATTGAATAAGAAGAACCTGTTTGAAAACATCCAAAATTGCAGGATAATATGAAGTTTTATCCAGACACACAGGGGCTCAACTACATGCATGTTGAACTTACTGTGATCATTCTGCAGTTTGCCACCAATTAGTCACAAACAAACTGTCTCAGCTAGACAATTGTCACTTTTAGATTGTATAAATAGAAAACAATTATTGGTTAATGAGTAGTTGATCATTTTGGATCTTTAACAAGATAGATTTGATGGTCAGTTATTTTTGGAGCTCTCCAATTTTTTAATGTAACATTTTCTCACTCATTTTAAACATTTTTTTCTTCGTTCTACCTCGAGAAGCTTTGCCTTCACTCATTTTTTATGGTATTCGAGCACAAGCACGAGTTTGAGTAGTATAGATCTTAGATTCTGCATCTTCTTCTTTACCTAGAATCTTTTAAGAAGCTTTAATAGCAAAGGGGAACAATAACTCACAATCGACTAATGAGGATCATAATTCACTACCTCAAGGAGCTTTAAAACCTGCTAATTTACCTCAACCACTGCATGAACATAGCGATTCATCTTATTCATCTGGTCTATTTTGGCTCAAAAATATTACATTATCATATGTTATCTAAATAATTGAATTTTTATTGTCAGGAGAATTTTAGTGCTTGATCGAGCAGTCTTGCACATTTAACATAATTTCATAATAATATTTTATGTATAAAAAAGCAAAACATCAAACACAAAACTCCACTTCAATTAGTCGGTCTAATATTATAATCTGGGAAAACCCACCTGGATCCTGCAGATATAATAGATAGTGGGAATAATCTTCCTTGCTGGGTTCCTAGGGCTGAAATTGACGCTGAGGTTGACCAACGCCTTGACCTTGTCCGGCCTAAACAGGGACAACATCCACGTCATGTAGGCCCCCCAGTCATGGCCCACCACGAACACCTCCCGGTCACCGCGTCGATAACAGCCACCAGGTCGCCGACCACGTGGAGGCTCATGTACTGCGCGGGGTCGTTCGGGACGTCGGTGTCCCCGAACCCCCTCAGGTCGGGGGCCACCGCCCGGTAACCCAGGTAGGCGAGGGCGATGATCTGGTGCCGCCAGGAGTACCAGAGCTGGGGGAAGCCGTGGACCAGGAGCACCACGGGGCCGGACTCGGGTCCCTTGAGTGCCACGTGGATGTTGATCCCGTTGACCTGGAGGGTCTTGTGCTCGATGGAGTCCATCTCCGTGGTGGTCTCGTTGGAGGAGGAGGAGGAGTGGTGGTTGTTGCGGAAATGGGAATTGTAATAAGTGATGGAAGCGAGGAAGTAGGAGACGAAGATGAGTATTATTGCGACCGTTATTGATGATGACGAGGTTGACATATTTATGATGATGTGGTTGTCATTTTTTCCTTGTCGGATCTCTAGATTTTGTAATACCAAATATATATATATATATATATATATATATATATATATATATATATATA
>SOPF01027070.1:3301-19617 GCA_012979155.1 Hypericum perforatum | reverse complement strand
AAAAGTTCACTAAGTTATATTGTTGAATTAATAATTAAAAATTATGACATTTTTGGGACAGGAGAAATATCAAGAGCGTTACATTTTATCCTAAAAATATTAAAATTGAGTTTTTCAGCAGTAAATACGTAAATAAAATAAAAACAAGTTTGTCTATATTAAGTAAATAAAAATCTGGGGTTTATAGTATCATTCAAATTATATAATTAATTGATATATTTTCTTATAACAAGACAATCATTACAATAAATGTTTAAAGACAACCAAGAAAAAGATATTCAATTTACCAAATAAATAAATTTAACAAAAATTAGTATCTTAAAATATATATTTTTTTAATTTTAAAGTACATAAAAATTTGTATTTATTCAAAGATAACATTTTATATAAAAATAGATTGATCAAAATTTAACACTAAATTTTAAGAATTTGTTAAGAGCCTATAGATTATCATTTTACAATATCGTAGTTTTGTTGCAACTGAGCGTGAACACATTGCATGAATAATGCAGCTGTGAGCGGAGAACGCTTCATGGCGAAGGACATCGGGTTCGAGAACACCGCCGGAGCCATTGGACACCAGGCGGTGGCCCTCCGGGTCCAGTCCGACATGTCCATCTTCTACAACTGCCGCATGGACGGTTACCAAGACACGCTCTACGCGCACACGTACCGCCAGTTCTACCGGGACTGCGTCATCACCGGAACCATCGACTTCATCTTCGGTGACGCGGCGGCCGTCTTCCAGAACTGCAAGATGGTTGTGAGGAAGCCACTCGAGAACCAGCAGTGCATCGTCACAGCCAATGGCCGTAACGACTCGAGGGAGACGACCGCGTTCGTGATCCAGAACTGCACCATCACTGCCGACCCGGCCTACTTTCCTGTCAGGTAATGAGTCGGTGGATTTTCTGCACTTATAAAAGTTGTACATCTCACTTTGTACTAACCGATGTAATGTGAGATTCTCAACACAGGTTCACAAACAAGGCGTACCTCGCGAGGCCGTGGAAGGAGTACTCCAAGACCATCTACATGAACTCGCAGATCGACGACCTTATTGACCCACAGGGTTGGCTCCCTTGGATGGGCACCTTCGCACTTGACACCTGCTACTACGCTGAGTACGGCAACCGCGGGAAGGGTTCCGGTACGGCGAAGAGGGCCAAGTGGAAGGGTGTCAAGAAGATCACGGCCGCGCAGGCCGAGAGCTACACGCCGGCCAAGTTCTTCGGCGGTGACTTGTGGATCCCCCACACCGGTGTCCCCTATACTGCCGGGATGATCAGCGTCTAAACAACAACCACCACAACTCCACTAACACTAACATATTTTTTCCGTAAATACAGACGTATACGAGAAAATCTTGATGTATACGAAAAAATCGAAGATTAATGTCACACTGCTTACTTGACCTAAAAAAACGTTACACTGCTTAATTTATTTTGTTCATTCGCTATGGAAAAAACAGTGTAATTGCTTATGATCTATAATAGATAGCCCTTTCGAACATACGCTTTCTTGGTTTCGATTCTTTTGTAATTACTATATATACCTGCATAAGCAATGAGGGCCGCCGGGATAACATTCAATGGAATTTTGAAAAATGATAAAAATATAAATTAATTGATTAAATTGAGATTAATTTAGTCTCATTACAGTTGGGCTTTTCTTTCGGAAAACCCAAGAAGATTGTCTCCGGTCGGGACTAACCTACCTTACCTTAGTTGGGCCGGGCCAATAGTCCCACTAACACATAGCAACAACAGAAACTTATACTCAGCTCTTATACTATGTTTCCCTGCACCAACTTTTGAGCGCTACCGAATAGTCAGTCGGTTTTCAACTGTCTTAGTAGTCGAGTAATCTTTTTGTTCATACAAGATGTGATCAGATATTTCTTCAGAACTTTTTAGCAGAGTATTAATTAATTTTTTTGCAAAGGTAAATCAGCAAGATGACAGTAGGATGAATTAAGTGTTGTTATGTGACTAGGATGCATCTTCTTGCTAACGTAGTTGAGACAGAGAAACGAACTGAAGTGGCTGCTCGAGTGTCGTCATGGAAACAGAAAATCGAGCGCAATTTGGAAGATCAGGTACATTCAGGGCGGATTCAGAAATTTTTCGGAACAGGATAATATATAAAAAAATATATATTTTTTTTAATATTCAATTTTAATGTATAGATTAATTAATTTTGTAATGGGATCAATTTCTTATTTTTAATGAGTACATATACTAAATTATTAAATAAAAAAATTAAATAAATTCAATTGACCTACTTATTACCACTTACCTCCCCCTCACGGTACATTTCCCAGCCGTACTTTCCTTGCTATTGTTTTGTTCGACTCAAAATTAAATGTACAAGTGTCCTGTAAACTGTAAAACATGTGAATCACATCTTCATCTACTTTGGCTCTAATAAATTTCTTCAATTGGTAGGAATCACGCCCTCCATTTGACATTCACGCATATGGGAAAAATATGGCAAGTTTTCTTTTCAAACGTAATTATAAACATTTTTCCTTGAAGAAAAATAGCAATCTTGCTTCTGCTTGTTTGATTCTAACAGACCATAAGCTTCTGATGACGTTTAGCAAAGCTGGTCTGGTTAGGTTCACGCCTAAAGGTAAAAGGAGACGGAGATCTAGACGTCTCGAGGCCGCTGATCTAAATTCGACAGGCTGAGAGCAAGCAATCGGCAGTTGGACCACATTGCTCACAGGATGTACTATCTTGATAGATTGTATACAAATAGCTAGGTAGCTGACACTAGTCTGCTGGCTAATGTATCATCTCTTACTCATGTGGTTCGCCTTCCACTATAGAGCCGTGTACAAGGTTCATTCATTTGTAGTTTACAACGTACTGAAGGCCAGCTATATAGCGCTGTTGATCGCTTTCCTTCATCCTTGAAGAACTTTTTCTGTGAGAGAAAATCCAACATCGTAAGTGACATGTGCATTGAGATATTTATAAATGTTTAAAAATTTGAGTAGTATATGAAAATTCTTGACATAAAGAGTTTTTTCATTCTATGGTTGATAAAATACTCATGTTATATTGAAGTGAGACCGATTAGTCGAGATGATCGGACCCTCTTTTAGAAATAATATGATACGAAAATCACATTTCTCTCCTCATGTCATCCAACTACCAATAAAGAAAAGAGGTTTTACCCAACGCCAATTTGTGTGAAAAATGAGTCGACGGATATCATAATGGTCCTTTTTCTTGTTCCCCCTTTGGAGGAAAAGTGTCCGGCTATGTTGAAATACAGCGTCTTTGTAATATGAAAGGTTTCCTAGGTGTTGACAACAAATTTATCGTTTCTATAGTGTTACGGCGACTTTTTTTCAACTTTTACTACCATTAGCAAACGTGTATTTTATCTTGGTTAAAAGTATGAAATTCGAATGTTTAATGGTGGACACAAATTTCACTTTTTTATATGATTGTACTCAAATCTAAAATTAACATGTAACATGTGCCAATAAATTAAGAAAAGCAAATGAACTTGATTCAAAGAACTATGTAGCCTAAGCAGGCCCACTTAAAATGTGAGCCATTGAATCTTTATTGGGTAGGTCTCCTAAATGGGGTGTAAGAAAGAACAGAGTCACCTAGGTTGTACTAGTCAAGTCATCACATTCACACGTTAGTTTGACTTGTAAGAATCCCTTTAAAAAAAGTTTTGACTTGCAAGAACTCTCCTAGCAAGTTTAGCCCACTTACTAAGGAACCGTGTGGGACCACGGGCGACTCACGAATAGGAGTTGGAAACACGACACGAACTTGCGAAGCAATTGTTTATCGTCGGGAAAGAATACCTAAAATATGGTGTGATAGTTTTGTATTATAAATATGAAATTTCAGGAAGAAATGATTGAATGTTAGTATACAACTTTTTTAAAAAAATTGATGTTGTGGGCTAACATTTTTCCTTCACATAACACTCACCTGAATTTATGCACTTCGTTCCAGAATTGAGCTAAACGCTTCCAATTGTATTGTATAAAAAATCAATTCCCAGCATAATAGTCTAGTAACCAAAAGTTATCTAGTTGGTATACGTGAAAATATAAATGTTTGTTAGGAGATTTTATGTAACTTAATTTTACAAAGCGTTATAAATATGTAGAAGGTCAAGTTTCAACATTTTATGGTGTAAATTAGAAAAATATAATCAATCAAAAAATTTATTCAATTAGTAAAAAACGAGTGAAGATGATTCCATTTTCAACAAGTTCAACGAAACTAGTCGATTTAGCTAAACTCTTCCGTTGGAAGGGAAAAAAGGGTTGAAATGGTTCGGTTCCATTTGATTGGAGCACGCCAACCACATCAAAACCATGATCTAATCCAATCAACATGCATGCACCACAAAGCACAAAACCACATGCCGCCACCCAAATTAACGAATAATTGCCATCCCATAGAACATGATTTATACATTACACGTTATCCCCACTTGTATATTTTATATGTAACACCATAATTCGAAACGATTAGGCCAATAATTGATGTGCAATAATTGTAGTAGAACCAACCAACTACTCGATTACAAAACACAAAAGTTTAAAAAAGAATTAAATAATTTGGTTCCTCGTATACAAGTCAAAAGTCAAAAGACACGGCAAGCAGATGTCGGCGGAAGGATGCATGTATCAAAGGGACCACGTTATCAGAATCCCCGAACAAGGGCCCCACATCCTGCCACGTGTACACCTAACGACGAAACCCCGCCGATCAACCATAACGTGCCAGGACCAAACCCATCACTAACCCACCGGACCAACCTTCGGTTCAAACCCGGATCGACTCCTGCCCAGCCTCTTCCTTCCCCCGCTCGAGGTCGACCTCGGGCAATGATCCGCTTCCGGCCACGACCGAGGACGACGGAGAAGGGCTCGGCGGTCTCCGTTCCCGGCTGAGGATCCTCGTGAAAGATAGGATCCTACCCACCGGAGACCGGAACTGAGTCGGGGTCGAAGCGACCGAGTCGTCGTCAAAGCCCGAGTTGAACCTCCTGGAAGGCACCTCGAGGGTGATTCCCGCCAGACCCGCCATGGGCTTCCGGGGACCCGAAGACGGTCCCTCGCACGACGACCCGAGTCCGACCGGGTTCGGGTTAACGGGCAGCTCAACCGGCGCCCGGCAGAGCGGGCAAGTGGAGTGGGAGTGGAACCACATGTCTATACACTCGATGTGGAAGCAGTGGTTACACTTGGGCAGGATCCGACCCGTTTCCCCCTCCTCGAATTCCGACAAGCAAACGGCGCAGTCGACCGGGTCGGAGTCGGTCTCCGGCGAGTGGACAAAAACTGGTAGAGACTTGATGACTGCTGGGTCGAGGCCGAGCTGGGGGGTTTGGGAGCCAGCCGGGTGGTGGTGGTTGGCTCCGGCGTTCTCGAAATGGAAGACGAGGTGGGTCCGGGCGGAGCGGGTCCGAGCGCGGAGGCCGATCTGGCGGCGGCGGGCGCGGAGGAGGTACCAACGAGCGTAGAGATGGAGGAAGACCATCAAGGCCACAACGAAGAAGAGTATCACTATCGCGCTCAACATGATCTTCCCCGTCATCGCGTAGCCCTTCCCGCCCGACGTGTAGTGCACCGTCGGGTCTATGTCGTCCACTTGGCGACTATCGTCCATTTGTGGATTATTCATTCGGATATTCACTGAACCGACTAATCGAAAAACGGGATGGAGGTTTTGGTATGTGAATGGGATGATATTTGTTTTCGATGGCTTTAGCAATAGACAGAGAGTGAAATGTTCAGACCGTGATGGGTTTTTAAGGAGAATGTTGCTTCTACCAAATGGGAAGGTTCCTGCGCATTTCGCGGAAATGGTCTTTCTATTTTCTTAAGGTTAAAATTCAAATTACATTCTCTATTTTTTAAAAAGTAAAATTACATTCTTTGTATTGTGTCCGAAAATCTGGAGGAAAAAAATTACATTAAATTTATTAAGATCGGATGTAACTCGATCTGGACATAATAAATCAAGTCGACACTCACGATTAATCTAATTACTCGCCAGTTTAATTGTACTATCAATACCGGTTTACTATTTTATCCTGTTATAGTTCTCTTGTGTATTATGTTTTTCATAAAATCTAAATCCGATATTACTAAAAAATGTAAAATATTTTTAATTATATTTTTTGATTTATAGAACTTTTAAGTTCAATATTTCCCGAGATCCCGGCTTCGGATTGACATTCGAGTAGACTTCTTGTATTATTTAATTTGAGCATGGGTCTTATTCGCTTGGGACGCCAAAGTTGACTCGCGGACTTTCATTAGTGCTGTATTCTCGGAAATGCCCCTGGGCGAGACACCTCTACAGTGGGTTAGTGGTTGCACTTTGGTGTTTTCATTGACGTGGGGGAGAGGGAACTGACTGGAGTGGGAACAACAAGAGTTTGTCCGTAGGCGTTGATAGTTAATACTTACTTTCTAAGTCATACTTTGGGAATTGATCTGTTTATTTTGGAACGAGGGCATTGACCTCAATTTCTATACGTTCACCTAACTTGTAAAACAACTATCATTAATATGGGTTTGAAACCTTGGACATGGATTCCTTGTTAGGAGTGGAAAATATTGGAAAATTGCCGAATTATAGCACGAAGAGGTCTAATTGGCTTAGTAGGTGTTGGGAAATAGACACTCTTGTCTCTTTTCGTTACGAATTTACATCCGCGAACGGACCTAAAACAACACAACACTTACATTCAATTGCAGAGGAAGCAAGCACAAGATACGAAAAACAAAACAGATAACAAAGAGGAATTACGAGACAAGATATTTAGTTACCCGATTCAATCACACTGTGAATCTACATACGAGGACTTCCAAGCTAAGAAAAATTCACTATATCCACGAGCGACAATCACTCACTATAATGAATGCCTCACACAAGCCTCTTTCAAGAGAGCTCTTCTAGTCTAGCCACTCTCTTTTGTCATACTATTTTTCACTCACTTCTTTTCTATGTCTACGGGCCAAGACATACCCACCCTTTGGAGTTTTGCCTGCTCCTATCTTGTGTAATAGGGAAATACGTCACTTTTGAAACTTCACTCCTTGTTTCTTGGCCTAAGGACTAAATGTCACCGTTTGGTGTCTCACATTTCCTCTCTTTGCATAAGGGGAAGACCAACCCTATGGAACTTCACAGTGCTCCTCTCTAGGTCTAAGGATGGAGACATTCCCTTTGGAGTTTCACTTGCTCCTTCTTGATCTAAGGACCAATGACACTCCATTTATAGTTTCAATTGCTCTTTCTTCGTGTAAGGGGAAAAGACACATCCAATTAGGCTTATGTGGATATTTATAGAAGCACACTCAAAACTATGATTATTAAACAATCATTGGCATTATTGTCCATGAAAATATTTCATCCTGCATACCTCAACGAACATTGGGTATTCAATCGTCGCTTGGGCCAAAGGTTATTTCCCCCAACGAGCGCTAGGAGGCCAGCAGTCGCTAGTTTCTCAGCTCAACTCTTTATTTTCGAATCAGTTGATTCCCAAACATCCCCGAACGACATATCAAACTCGATCATATGTATCTCGCGTTGTTTTTACTTGACGTAAGTCACTGGAAACTCAGCACATCTCATGCTCTATACCCCAAAAATAAGTTGGGTTATTTTCTACCCAAAAGAAAGTTGGTAGGGTTACTTGGAGGATAAGAATTAACTACAACAATAAAAGTTGCTTGTCGTGGATGAATCCTACTTACCATGGAAGTGCATATTGAAAGAGAAAAAGTTGACGTGCCGCGATATGATTACCTATACTAAGACCATATAACGATTAAAATATTAATGTCGGAGAACTTTATAAAATACAAAAGCACTTCAAAACCCAAATACGTTTTAAGTATACTTTTCCAAGAAAAAGTTAAATACATTCAAGTGCATCCAAATGCCGATTAGGAAGGAGTTCCTTGTTGCTAATCTGTGTGATATTTTTTTAACTGCTAACTTGTTTGGTCTTAATTGATTCTTACTCCGTATTTAATTGTAGTCCTTCGGTTTATTAATCTACCTTTTTCGTTATCATTATTTTTCACTCGTAAACAATTGCTTAACTGGTGAGGTTTTAGTTCCATATTCTAAACAGCCCGACAAGAAATTGATAAAACGAAGGCCCACAGTAGGTACCGGGTCCCAATGAATGACGCGTCAATAATTTTGCCCAATCATTCCCGAGGACCTTTCGAGGAAATTGTTCATACCAACCTGACTAGGTTTGATTTAATTACGGTATAATTAACCTTATTTATGATTTTTATTAACTTCATCATGTGTTAAAACAGTTGGTATAAAGTAGTGTGTGGTGAATAGGTCGAACTCGCGCAAGATTTTATATAGGTCGGCAGTATTACAGGTATCTCTAATCAGTTGTTTCAGATCATATTGGACTGTTTGTTCCTAAAGGTCAAAGAATCACGTGTACGCGAGTTTGTCAGTAATCGTGTTCTAAACGACGGAAACAACGAGCGAGCAACACCAGAGAAAGGGCTTATTACAGCGGCTCTCGCAAAATTCTTTGGTGAGCACAAGGCCAACAGTTTGGTGCAAATTTATAGTGGTTATAAAGTACTATGTGGTACCATGTAGATTGATATAGTTTATTAACATTTAATTGAGGAAAAAACTGTTGTATAACTTAATTTGTTCAATATAAAGTCGAATATACCAAGTGGAGGCCCATAAGTTGAGCCCAAGGAAGAAGCCCAAAGTGGAGGCCCGTGTTAGAGAGATTGGAAGAAGGCCCGTCAAAAGGTACAAACATCAATGCATTACACCTTGCAACTTTATTTAATGTGATAATATATGTCTTTTTATAGTATGATTAAGCGAACAACATTGAGCCCACTGGATTGGACCCCTTTACGAATATGTACCCCTTTACAAAATAAAGCTACTTTGATATAAATCCAATTTAATGACATCGCTTGGAAGTCATTATCTTCATCCTTGGTTATTGCCTTTTCGTTATCATCATTTAATATAAAGCTACTTTGACTTATTGCCAATAGAAATAACTCATTACCCATCCCACACGGCAATATAAATAACTTGCCATTTTCCCCATGACTTCCGATATTCTGCAAGTCACGCAAGTGTTCGCAATCTTAAGCGTATCAAGCAGGTGACGGAATAAATTCCTGCGTTGTGCATATCTAAATTCTTTTCCTTTTCATTTTTAATGTTAAATTACTCTGAAACTAACATTTGAAAAGTAATCGAGTTTATATAAAGAGTTCAAATTTTATCTAAATTGTATATGATATTATAGTATGTTGATCATGCATTCCTTATTATTCTTTTATTAGTTATGCTTGCACTAATTAGTCTCAAACTCGTGGGATTCCAAGATTTCTTTTGCTTTAGTTGGGATTGTGGGAATTATATTTTGTTTTTTTTTCTTCTTATTTTATGCAAGTAGATCTTGACTCTTCATTTTGTATTTCTCGAGGTCCAAAAATACAAGTTTCCCTTCTCGTGAAAGACACTGCTCAATTGATGGCGCCCAAGGACTGTCACAGTAAACCAACAGTACATGTGCATCACATATACGGTAACACAATTATAAACATTTATTTTCAAGATCGATACAATGGACACTCCAAAACAAAATCCACCGGTATTTACTGGGAATTCTTTGTCCTTTCCACGCCCCGTTTATTTTTTGGGGATTTTCTTTGTGAAGCTACTTTTTGGGATCTACAAAAACTCCGCAGTTTTTATTGGGCTAATAAAATTTAAAACTACTGGTGTGAAATTTGATGAAAGATAGGTGCATAAAATTTATTTATTAAAATTTTTGAAATTATGAATTAAATATAAAAATTATCTGATAATTTTAGTAGTCTATTAATTTCTTGGATTTCGACAATGATCTTTCTGCATGTTTAGACCTTATATTTTGGGAGTGTTTTGATGAACATAAAAATTTTACTTATAAATTTTTTATAGGCATTACAAAACTTCTCTTTTCACTAAATGATATGATATATTTTAATAGACTATATATCCTTAAATATGCCCATCTGATAATTTTAGTAGCAGATACCCTTATGATAAATATGACTAATTTATGGTAAAAAAAAGTTGAATAATGATAAACACTTCTACTTTGCAAAACAATGTTATATTAAACCTATTTTTTTATTACTTTACACAATATTATTTTATTGTACAACTACAGATGAAACAAAAAGGTGAAAATTTTCACTTAATAATACTACGCGGTTTGACTTTTTTACTAATAAATTTTGCAGTTTTGGTAATTTGGCCATTAATGATTAACCACAAACAACTACTAGACGATGATGTTAGAAACTTACAGCAAATCCTAGGATTGTTTTGATAATTTGGCAGGCCATTCATGATTTACCAGTCAAACACTCTTCAGTCAACACTCGCCTTGAGCCCACAAGCTCAAAGAAAGAAAAAGAGTGAGTTGAGTTGCCTTGGAATAAGATAAAAGCGGACATTGGGTGCACGCTTCCCCCTCCTCCTCCTGAACCCATTGGGGCTGGTTTCCCACCAATCTATTCTTACCTTTCCTTTTGTCGAGCAAGTGAAACTTGAATTAAAAAAAGAAAAAAGATGATGTCGAGCAAGTCTCCGATATTCCCAATGCTTGAGCCCCAACACTTCAGCGACTATGGCTTCGACCCCCAAATCGACTACTTCCAGGTACATAGATACATATATAGACACATACATTCCTCTCTTTTTTCGACTCGTTATATTTTGACCGACTAATGCATATTCGAGTCCAGTTCATGGAAGAAGCGAGGAAGCATAAGAGGGAAGCTGCGTCGACCAGGTCAATGGTTGACTCGTTCCACTTCAAGCTCCAAAAACCCATCTCAAAGGACGACTCCTTGAGAAAAACCAACCGTCAAAGCAATAAGTCCAACGTCAAGAGGAAGCGCTGGTGGAAGACCGCCCTTCTCTTCTTCAAATGGAAGCGTCCCAGGTGGGCCCACTTCGACAAAGAGGAGGACGCTGACGTGCACAGGGCTCGGGCCCGGGCACTTAGGGCGTCCATGTCGGGTCCGGTTTACATGACGGAGAGCCGGAGCGGGTCCAGTACTCCGTATAGTTATCGGAGCACGAGTCGGCCTTCTTCGGGTCCGCTCGCCGGAACGTTGACTCCGGCGACGAAAGGTGACTTGGAGATTCCGTACTTGAGCTTGAGGGAGCTCACTAGGGAGCACCACCAGAGGATCTCCGCCTCCCCTGCTCCGTCGCCGATATACTTCGTCACCTGAGAAGGAAGAAGGAACGAAGAAGAAAGGTTTTTTTATTATAAAGGCAAACCTTTTTGCCTTGTCTTTTTAGTTTTAATTGATGGGATTTTCTTTTTAGTTAAATCCCTTGATTTGGATCTTAACAGCTAAGAGTGCTTAATTATGAGCGAGTGACTTATGGTTTCAATTAAGTTTAAGTTAAATGTGAAAACTATTAGGTATCCAATTTTTTTTTATGACTTATCATATATTCTAGTTAGCTATATATTATAATTAAAAAGCAAAGCAATTTTTTCTGTACAAAATTTAGTACAAAATTTTTCATGATTTGAGCTCATAAATTAAATTGGGTTTACAAATATGCATTTCGATCAGCTGTTGAGAGATTCATTATAAATGGCTCATGTCTAGAGTTAGATGTACTAAAAATATAAATGTATCAAATATTAAAATTATCTTTCAAAACTTAAAATGGGAGTTGGGTGTTGTTAGTTTGACCAAGTTTGGATGTTGAGTCTTGTGCCAGTAGCTATGCAATTTAGTGGGGAACATTTCTCTGTGGAAATGACATTTTGTTATTATAATGTATCATGTGAGGTAGTACTCTTGTGCCTTGTGCTTAACGGTTGCGAGAGATATTTAATTATCTTTTTCGTCGAGGAGATTGTTAATTATCCCTTGGTGGATCTTAGGCCGATAATCGGGGTTTTTGAACTGTCACGTGGCTGGTCATATTTCTATTTCACCAAAATTCCGTGCAATTATGTATTATTTATGTATAGTGATTGTGGTCCTTATATCGAGAAAGCAAATCTAGTTTGGTCCAATCCAGTACTAGCATTATTTGACAATGAAAACACCTCTCTCCATTAATTACAATTTAACATCACCTAACCCCGATTTATAATGTGAAGTATCGCTTGATTTTTTTTATGCCCAATTGCAAAGTATTGCTGGATATTTTGTCCAGAATAGTTTTTCATAATATTTTGAACTCAATACATTATTAAATAAATTAAATTCATAATTGTGCTAAACGATCTTGGAAGCGAAGAGTTTTCCAATTTATGTTTTTCCTTGCGAAGAGATAACAAAAAAGACAAGGAAGAGCCGACATAATTAATGGAAGAGCCAGCCAACAACGGCCATCTTTTTAGCCGTTGTGCAGTCGTACTACTTGTGGAGATTTTTTTGTCTGCCCGGAGGAATTGGAAAACGCCAATACTTGATGAGTACTTTGATCGGCATTGTGTATTGGTGGTATTAGGGAAGAGAGGGAGGCTACTCTGCGCCCTTAAATGAACCCATGTACTGGGATGGTTGTAAAGTCCTAGTCCATGAGGCTGGCTCACTTATTAGATGTATAGTTAGTTGTCCTCCAAGCCTCTGGTCCCTCCCTACGTATAGTAATTCTGGATCACCACATTAGCACAACAATGGTCCTGGAAACTCTTTTAAATGATGATCTTGATTGCTTAATTGGGTAAATCATTGCACCATAATTAAGCAAAAATATCTAATCAATTTTATCTCAATCATAATAAGACGAACTATTTTATTATAATTAGATACACCATTTAATCAACTTCTTCATCTTGTAACAGTCTCGTAAAATCATTTCATCATGATTACGCGAATCATTTGATACTCGAAGACGATCCTAACATATTTTATAGGTTCAGGACCAAATTCAACCCTAATTAGCTCTTATAAGTATCTGAAATGGGAGTAGATTATTATAAACTTTAGTGCAGGGACGGATCTATATGGTCCTATTGCCCCCACAAAATTTTTTTTTGGTATATATTTAATAGAAAAAAAGAATTTGCCCCCATTAATATTGACTAATTTGCCCTCATTAAATTTTTTTTTGCCAATTACATAAAATATATAAATATTTTATCTCCATAGTATAAATTTTCTGTATCCGTCTATCATCAGTGGACTTATGTGAAAATGACAAATCTTGCTCAAGTGGAACCAATTTAAGAGCAAGTGGGGGGACTCCCGAGTTTGGACCGGATAGCGCCAAAATGGTTAGCCGGCGTCGCAGAAACAACGTGCGATTTCCGTGTCCTGTCCTTCAAATATCGCTTTCAAGCCTCGGCTCCGCTCCGCTCCCAAACGAACCTATTACAATTTTCTGTCGGAGACTTCAAGCCAAAATTAAACATGGCGACGTGCATGTTATAATTTTAAAGTTACTTAAAAAAATTATACAAGATTGTTTAAATTAATTTGTAGACATAAAAGACACAAAAACAATAATGACCATAAATTAAAATCTAAAAAGAAAATATGGACCTTGTTATCTTTTATCCATCCTATTTTTCAGGTACTCACTTAAATAACTAGTTTAGATTTTATAAATTTTGAATATTAATCTTTTTTAAAGAAATCAGCCAGGGATATTTTCTATAATTAAAATAGAACATCTGAGGTTTTGATTTTTAGGTGGAGAATAATAGAATATTAGAGGCCCAATTTGAAAACTTGAAGTGGAAAATGAGTCTTGGCCCGTGGCAACAAATGTCTGGTCTAATTTCCTTTGTTGCGAATTACGCCGCAAAACTTTCTAGCCGAAGCCCAATTATTATAATCTCGTCTGATGGGCCTGTTGATGGTTTGGATTGGAGTGTCTTTCGTAAAATCCATATTCCACGATACCAAATGCTGTTTTATTAGCCACCGGTGCAAAGAAATTGGAAAACGTTCATCAAATATGTCGTAGATTTATTTTAATTATAATTCATCACTTTTACTAACTTATTCTGAGACACGTTTTTTTTTTCTTTTGTGAAAAGGGAGGGACCGAATAATATAGATATACTATTTCCATTACGATGAAAAAGAAGCAGGGAATATCTTCATATTGAAACGCAACAACTTTCACCCAACGTTAGGAATTTCTTCCTTCCTTCAAAGTCCTATTCAAGAACCTTTCAATTCGTATTTATATACAAATAGAAAAAAATAATAGACTATGTTCTAACTCAAAACCAAAATAAATTTACCGTATGGAATGGACTACCGGCGTCAAATATTATTCCCACGCTTCGATTAGTAGTAATTTATGTATATATATTTGGTATCACAAAATCAAGATATCCGACAAGGAAAAAAACGACAACCACATCATCGTAAGATATGTCAACCTCGTTGTCATCAATAACGGTCGCAATAATAATCATTTTCGTCTCCTACTTCCTCGCTTCCACCACTTATTACAATTCTTATTTCCGCAACCACCACCACTTCTCCTCCAACGACACCACCACGGCGATGGACTCCATCGAGCACAAGACCCTCCAGGTCAACGGGATCAACATCCACGTGGCACTCAAGGGTCCCGAGTCCGGCCCCGTGGTGCTCCTGGTCCACGGCTTCCCCGAGCTCTGGTACTCATGGAGGCACCAGATCATCGCCCTCGCTGACCTGGGTTACCGGGCGGTGGCACCCGACCTGAGGGGGTTCGGGGACACCGACGCACCGAAGGACCCCGCGCAGTACACGAGCCTCCACGTGGTCGGCGACCTGGTGGGTGTTATCGACGCGCTGGCCCCCGGTGACCGGAAGGTGTTCGTGGTGGGCCATGACTGGGGGGCCTACATGACGTGGATGCTCTGCTTGTTTAGGCCCGACAAGGTCAAGGCTTTGGTTAACCTCAGCGTTAATTTCAGCCCTAGGAACCCAACAAGGAAGATTATTCCCACCATAAAGGCCGTCTATGGCGACGACTATTATATCTGCAGGATCCAGGTGGGTTTTTCCCCGGATTATAATATTAGACCGACTAATTAAAGTGAAATTACGTACTTGATGATAATTTTTCCGTTATAATCTTCACGTACTTGCGAGAATTCTCCTTCAATTTATCCGGCTCATCCCGTTTCATCTGATGTGGTACCAACTATTCTGTTGTGCAGGAACCCGGGGAGGTTGAAGCAGAGTTTGCGCAAATTGGAACCAAGAGAGTTATGGAGGAGTTCTTAACATACCGAACCCCGGGACCGCTTTTCCTCCCCAAGGGGAAGGGATTTGGGAACCCACTTGATACTCCAATTCAGCTGCCCTCTTGGTTATCCGAGGAAGATGTTCAATACTACACCAGCAAGTTCGAGAAGAGCGGTTTTACTGGCGGATTGAACTACTACCGGAACTTAGACCGGTATGTTTCACATCATGGTTAATCTGCATTGTCTTCGATGGTTGAAAGATGATTCACATTAGGGTTAATCTGCATTTTCACTGCGATGCAGGAACTGGGAACTTACGGCACCGTGGGCTGGGGCTCAAATCAAAGTGCCGGTTAAGTTCATCGTCGGCGATCAAGACTTAGTCTACAACTCTCTTGGCGCTAAGGATTACATACACAAGGGTGGGTTCCATAGGGATGTTCCATTCCTGCAGGAAGTGGTCATTATGGAAGGAGTAGCCCACTTCATCAACGAAGAGAGACCCGAGGAGATCAATGAACACATCCATAACTTCTTCCAGAAGTTTTAGTCTGATCTTTTTCGCCACCTGTATAGTAACAACATATTAGAGAAGACGAATGCCGAATGTGAACCAACTACATACTACAGTAGATCAGGTGGAGGAAAGAATTCTCCATGCTGGGTTGGTGTATCTGCTTGTAATCTTGTGAAATTGGATCCCTGTTACTTTGCAGTTCTTGCGTCTATTGGAAGGTCCCTACTGATTCTATCTTTGTACTTTCTGTGAGTTGTGTTTTAATTAACTTAAAAACAAGAATTATGTATCCTATCAACAAGCTTTGGGCCCTCTGGACCAGTTCATTCTTCTGCAACGGCACCAATTTTAACTTGCAGAAGATTGAACTATTCATCATCTATTGATCTTGAATATATACTCAACTTCATCCTTAAAGTTTCAATTTTGTTTTTTCAAAGCCTTCTGCAATTTTAACTCGGTTAAGGCTTGGGAGAAAAGCTGAACAGAATATCAACTCTGCAGATACAATCTAGTGAATGTTGCAACTAATAGGCAATTTCATTTCCGAACA
>SOPF01027069.1:0-19252 GCA_012979155.1 Hypericum perforatum | reverse complement strand
GTTGATATTACTATATTGTCAGTTAAAAATGTGAAAAATCACAAATTTGTTATATTAAGATTAGATTTTGATACCAAAATTACTGCGTATTTGCCACCCTATTCGAAATTTGAACTTAGTTACACGTAGGGTCGCATTGAAATTACTATCAAAGTAGGCATGCGCATCCAAGTTTCTTTGGTGAGATTGGTAGGTAGGTGAAGGTAGGCGTGTGTCGGTATAAGACAAGGAAAAAGGTTGGTTGGGTTCAATTTGTGTTAGAATAAGTGAAGAAGAAGAAATTTTTTTTTTTTTGGTGAATATTAAGTGAAGAAGAAGAAACTTTGAGTCGTAGATAAGTTGACGGGAGAGTGGTAGATAAGAGGAAACCGAAGACAGGTCCGGCGGGTATCTCGGTAGTCGGTACTCAGAAAAGTAGAATAGTGATTTGATTCTAACCCACTCGACGTCAAATTTGCTTGTTTGGTTTTCTATATTCTTGTTTTTAAAAATAATGAACGAATTAATTTTTTTGAAATGTTAAAATGTGTTTTTTTTGTTAAAATTAATTTTTAAATAAAATAAATATATATATCATTTAATCTTGTCTGCTATTTAAGGAGTCAAATCTCACACTGGACTGGACCCTCATTTTTTTTTAAATAAATTTAAAGATCTAGATCGATTTTTAAAAATAATAAAGATATAAATCATATAGATCTTATTTTCTAACTTTATTGATTATCATTCATACTTTTTTACTCAATAAATTGTGCATTTCTTAAACTTTAGACAACTTATCTAAGAGCTAATGAGTAATGACATGCCTTTTTTTATTAAATTAAAATAACAATAAATAATTTATTTTAGCGCCAATATTTTTTTTTTAAGTTTTAGTTTATATCATTTTGTGTTCGAGCCCATAGAACCAACAAATTTAGATAATAATCTTTTAAACAAATGTCAACTGTAAATATCAATCTCCGATAAGTGATTATTGATATAATACGTGATGTTTGCATTTTCCTAACATTCTCCTAAGTTAATCTTTATTAATTTTAATTAAATTATAGCAACACTTAAATAATTTTATCTTAGGGCTGATGGTCATTTTTTGAAATCAGCGCAATGAGCTTGTGTCTCCGATGGAGAATTTCCTTTTTTTTTATCGGACAGATCGCTAGTTATGAGGAACCGCTAATCCTGCAATAGATTTTGTGGTACAACTCTGATAAACAATGCAAATTGTTCCATTCGTTTACTGGGAAGTACCGAATTTGTTTGTCGTTTAATAAGAGCTAATATAGTTTTAATGCTAGACTTTAAAATCCCGGACAAATAATCATTGTCGGCAGAGATCAAATTATATGAAACATAATAGATATTTTGATAATATAGATACAAAACCAACATCTATAAACATAGTATAGGTGACATAAACAAGGAAGAAGAGAAAGCACATAAACAAAAACGATAAAAAGTAAGACTCTAACCTCAATTGGATACCATTTGAAATATAAAAATGTCAATTTTTATGGGTCAGTTATAATTAAATATTAAGCTTGACCATTGAAAAATTAACAACATACCAAGCTCCAAATCACTTGAAATGTAGCACAGTTTCGTTCCTAATTTTTTCAAAAGAATATATTTCATTTAAATTTAAATAAAATTTTCAAACAAATATTATTTAGAAAAAACGAAAAAATAGTTGCGCGTCTCCCACCTAAATTTTCTGATCGTCCGTAACGTTATTTCCCACCAAACAATATTGCTGGATTGCCTTCGTCATGCCTGTAACTAGGACTAACGGCAATATTGTCGTAAAAGTCGTCGTAAGTTGTATCAAATAACAAAAAATAAATTCAGAAATGAAATCTGTGATTGGATTTATTACGATATAAGCTGTAGCTAGACATCTGCAGAATAGTGGAAGCTACTCCAAATAAATGTGTTGAGTTCATTTCTGGAAAAAGAAAGAGTATGAAAAATGAAGAAGAAAAGAAAATTAGATGGCGAGAAGGAAAGAAGATTAGACGGAGAAAAAAGTGACATATAAAAAATATATTATTAAACGACAAAATATATAAGCTACATAGTGGTAATTTAGCTAGTTTGTAAGCTCAAAATTTGAACTCAATCTTTATAATGCCAACACATTAAACAAAGTGTAATCTATTATTGGAAAGGGTCAAAATTTGAATTTTGTCATGAATCTGAAATAGTAAATCCAAATAACACAACATAACAAACGAAAATAAAGAGACGTTATCTTGCCGAGTGATTTTTTTTCCACCGGCACAAGGGTGAGAAGGGGTTTGAGAAGTCCAAAGTTCGATTCCTAACACATTGTAATAGAATAGATATTAGAATAAGTATTAGAATAGAATCTAAAAAAAACATTATCCTTTCGTTAAAGGACAAACCGACCGTTGGAAATGGTCAAAGGGTCGAGATTAATAATGGGAGTTCCGTACACGTAGTTTTAAACTCAATCTTTATAATGCCAACGCATTAAACAAAGTGTAATCTATTATTTGCGATTTATTACTATGACACAATTGTTTTATACCAACACTCGTTCACACTAGTCAGCTAAATTATCATACATTTGACGTCATATCGCTTATTTGTTTAGAATTCTAGCTATTTTTTATTTATGCTAGATCTTTATTTACAAGTAATTTATGATAGATCTAACATAATCTATTTCTATTAAGTTTTATAATTGATGAAAATATTAACAAATTGTGTGACGTAGTCATCATAAATTCGCTCATCATTGAGCTTGGCGGACCTTGTTTACTGGGAAGTAGACTAAGATATAGGGTTACCCCCTCCCTCAAAAGGGAAACAAAAGAAATAGTGAAATCCTGACCCAAAAGAAATAGTGAAATGGGTTGAGAAACTAGAAGCTTCATGGGCTGGGTCAAGAATCCAGAAATTGGAAAGGCCCATTAAGTCCAACTCCAGCCAGTTATTGTCATTCCAGCCCAAGCCATCTGATGTGTTTTCTTCTCTATATAACCAAAGTATCAGACCGAAGAGCAGAAGTTAAACTTCGGTCGTACGAAGATATCGGCATCAAAGCGTTGATTTGTTCCGACGTAAATGGTTTTACGTCGGAACCAAAGGGCAACTGTGGTTGTCAAAATTGCAAAAGAGAATGGACAGTTTGAGTATGACAGATTCGAGACTTTCTGCTTACAAATCTTAAGAGTATCTTGGGTCGGGTGTCCGTTGTCTCGAGCTCTACTGATGTTGTTGGGACCGTTTAAAATGTCCGTGTCTCCACATCTTAACTTCATTTAATTGGTCAAGATCACATCAATAATGGGTTGCATCAACTGGACAATTGCATGGTCTCTATCCATCTCTCATTCTTTCGACGAATTAAGTGTCCGAAATTGTTTGAGTTTTAACCAAAAAATAGATAATGAATGAGGTTAAAAATCAAAATAGTTCGTAAGTTCAATAAATTTGTGAAATATGATATTCGTTTGTTTTGCAATTTAAATCGCGAGTTACACAATTGTTTGTTATACTAGGAAGGACATTGCCATGAAAGTGAATCTAAGTTTAGTAGCTTAGGAAATTTGGATTCAATTAGTGACAATAATTTGACTTATAGAATCAAGCTATACAAACCATTGAAAAGTCCAGAAGCTGAGAAATTACAAGAGAATTTCTGTGTGGACTGTTTAAGCCAGAACTAGCAACTGAAAATAGGCCACGTCTCGGTGAGAGAGAAATAGAAGAGAAATCTACGGATCAAACATTAAAATCCAATTTCCCACAAAAATCCAAAAGCATTCCCATGTCCCTCCCTCCTATGGCGCGTAATATTCAACTATATTTTCTTCCACCTATCTTTTGACCTAATCCTTCATAGAAGTTGAGAGCAACAAGTAACTTGTTATTTAGACTTTTGTTTATCGGTTCATGAGTTATTATTTTTTTCGGTGAGAAACAAGGGGCGAAGCCCTTGAATATATTAAGTAGCTGGCCACATACAACCTTTTTTTTGGTAAGTAAAAATGCTTTATTAATACCAAAAGAGAGAAGAACAAACAAAAATAAAAATAAAAATAAACACACAATAAAAACGAATAGCGAACAGACTCGCCAAGTTATCATCGAACTTTTAAGGAGTCCCAAAAAATGTCTAGCTCTTGATTTCCTATATCACGGAGCGTCCTATCCCACCAAAGCCATTCGCGCGTCCTATAGTATATAGAGTGCTTGAGAAGTTCCCGATCACATTGTCTTTCTTCAAAAATCACTTTATTTCGGAGCAGCCAAATGCTCCACAAGGTGGCTCCAAACAAGGAATACCAAACCTTCCCTAACAACCCACCACCTTCGAGCCCGCATCAGGTCGACAACGCTGAATTAAAAGAAAGAAAACCACTCCACACGAACCCCCTCCGTTCCACGAAGTGGTCCCAAATCGAACGGGAGAAAGGGCATAATAAAAGCAGATGATCTGCTGTCTCGTCGCGATCAAGACAAAATGGACAAAGAGCCTCCCAAACTTGTATTCTTTTCATCCTTATCAATACATCCCTTGTCGGAATTCTTCTTTGGATTGCTAACCACATACAACCTACATAGTACAAGATCTTCCCTCGACCTCTTGTGGGGTTGTGACCGTCGGTCTCGTCAAACCCTTCCCACAGAAAATTCAATAGGAAAAATCTGTGGAAGGGGAAGAGTACCCCCGGGGAGAAATCCTCCTTGGCGTTTGGTGTATCGCAAAAGATGACCTTGTACCGTGACTAAGTTCCTCCTTAAGCCTACTTCGCCCGCATAGATTACATTGTTACAGCTTTGGAAATCCATTACAAGGCGGGGAAAAGGGACATCACCTATGTCCCTAATAAGCAAAGGACGTACTCCATCTGAAGGAGTATCAAAAGCGTGTGTACCAACGGGGAGTTCAAAAGCAAAGTTTGTCATCCAATCCGCACTTCCATTAGCTTCCCTGTAGATGAGCTTTAGTTCGACTTCCCAATCTCTATCGAGTAGCTCTTGAATGTCATGAGTTATTATGAATGAAGATCGAACTTAAACTGGATTCAGGCAGCCAAGATCTGATCTTGTACATCAAATCCCTGAAATATCAATTGGATTAGGTACATATAGTGTATATATACTAAGATAACATTTGTAATTGTGATATTGGCATTTTCTTTATACAATAATGATAGGTATATTTTTCGTTCATTTTTTATTTTTACGAGAACTACATTTCTTTCATACGCGATCTAAGTAAATTTTTTGCGAGAACTACATTTCGTTTCAATTTTAGTCTATTATAATTGAAATGATTCTAGCATGATATTAACATTTTATGATTGCACAAGTCTCTCCTTTTGGAAAATTCAAATTTTGTGCTAGATATAAATTCTAATAAATTCTAATGAGTCTAAACTCTTATATTGAAATTTAAGTACCTTTTCCATTGGTGGAGTGAAATTAGAGTTAACAGTATTAAGACAACGATATTAATATAAAGTAGTTATGATGACAACAAAACATATTTCATTTTAAAAAAGTTGGTATTTCAAATATTATTTCTTACGGAACAAATTATTTAGAAGAAAAACAAATAACAAAACCATATAAAATTATGAAATATAAATTTAATTATCCAACTTAAATATCACAAAAAAATTAGTGCACCAATACCTAACTAATTCACGTCGCGTGTACTCCACATCGAGCTTGCAGAGGGTGGGGGAGACGGTGAGGTCAATTAGATTCTTCTCTTTGGGCCTGTTTCCCTACACAAACTTTGCACCATTCCATGATTGCGAACACGTCGTTCGCCACACAGTTATGGATCTTCTGCCAAAGTTTGATGCCCCCAAACTCAACCACCTCTGAAATTCTGAAATTTAGGTAAATTTAAATTAAAATTCTGACCAAAATTTTGTTTGATATTTTTTGAAAACCAATCATCATGACTATAATCCAGAGTTGTTTTTAAGTGAAAAAAGGTTTAATTTAATTTTTATGACTGTAAAAATATGATTGGGAGATTGTAAATATAACCAGAAGTTGTCACGAGTTAATTTCAAGCAAATCACATTTCGAGATAGCTCCTAACTAATTAAGATTGAGTACATAGATATGTGATCATTCCTAATCATTTCGGAAAAGATATTAATGCATATTTGCACTTTCGGTGCAAGAGATTATTGCTTCTCAATTGTTATGAAAAATTTTCGAGTAATAAAACTGTTTTACATTATAACAATATATATTGGTCATCCACCCGAACCAATTTGCTTTTATCCTAAAAAGGAGCAGATATTCAATTTTCTTTTAAAGAATATATAATTATCTCTAAATATAATTCATAAACTACAAAGTTTTAAAATGAAAAACACTAAATAGCCATTAACTATGGGCATGAGATCAAGTGAAACATTTTCTTAACTTTCCATATCGTAAAGATGATATGAACATGAAAAAATCTCCCATATAAAGTGTAAAAAAGTGGTCCTCATCAATTGATAGTTTGATGCTCCTCACCCAGGAGCCCTTATCCTACACTTCACATGTCCCATCACATTTTTTTACTCTCAATTGTCCAAAACAACAAAAGTTTCATCATTTAGAAAGAGAAAATTGGAATTCTCATTTTCCAACATTTTTTTTTGAAAGTTTGTGAGAGTGTAAAAAACAATGGCAGGTGCAACCATTTGGACAAGAGATGAAGAGAAGGCATTTGAGAATGCAATTGCATTGCATTGGAGTGATGAGGAGAAGGAGATAAGAGAGAAATGGGACAAGATTTCTTGTATGGTTCCTAGTAAAACCCTGGATGAACTGAAACTACACTACCAACTACTAGTTGATGATGTTTGTGCAATAGAGGCAGGGAACATACCAGTTCCAAACTATGCAGGGGAGGAGCCTACAACAACAACATCTTCAAGCAAGGACTCGCCCAGAGCGTCCAGGGCCGCGGATAAGCGGTCGAATTGTGGCTATGCAAATGGGTTCCTGGGATTAGGACAGGACTCTCCGAGGCACGGTGGCAAAGGAGGATCGAAGTCGGACAAGGAGCAACGGAAAGGGATTCCATGGACTGAAGAAGAGCACAGGTATTTCCATTCACTTCAGTTGGCTTGATGAGGCCAACCATATCTTATCCTAGTGTTGTTGGATAATTGAGTTGACCAAAGCTAAATCTTTTGGTTCTCAGGTTGTTTCTACTTGGTCTTGACAAATTTGGTAAGGGGGATTGGAGAAGCATATCTAGGAACTTTGTCATTTCAAGGACTCCTACACAAGTAGCCAGCCATGCTCAAAAATACTTCATTCGGTTGAACTCGATGAATCGAGAGAGGAGAAGGTCCAGCATCCATGACATTACCAGCTTGAACAACGGAGATGCTTCGTCTCATCATCATCACCATCATCATCAGCAGCCGATTACCGGCCACCAGGCGAACCCGAACCAGGGAGTTGCAGTTGCTGCAATGGGAACTGCAGTGAAGCACAGAGCTCCACACCACCATATGCCTGGTTTGAGCATGTACGGTACACCGGTGGGGCATCCGCTCACTGGGGCGCCTGGTCATATGGGATCGGCTGTTGGGACCCCGGTGATGCTCCCGCCGCCTGGCCACCCTCCCCATCCGCCTCCCTACGTTGTTCCGGTTGCGTACCCAGTACCACCAATGCCACCACAACCTATGCACCAATAGTTCATCATCCATCCTAGAGGAGGCTACTACTCTGCAATCTTATATAGCTCCCGAGCTGCGCATTGATTGATCGATGGCTTCGAATTGTAACAAAATCAAAGCAACCATTATCATTTTCAGGTATCATTTTTCGAGTTACTACGAACTCCTGAATTATTGTTCATTCCAGTTTTGTATGTACAGTGACAATAAGATGGACATTTCCAAATTCCAGCCTCTACTAAATCCTTTCACATATCCCACCAAAGAGGGGCAAAAATTTTCCCCTTGCTTCCTTTCATTACAGATTTCCTGTCTCTACTTGTGGAATTTGACGTCTACAAACAGAATTTATTGGCTTTGTTGTTGAATTTCTGCCAATGTCGTGTCGCTCACATCGCATTTCCATACGAGGCTCAACGATAAAAATCGCAGCTGAGAAGCCATAAAGAGAACATGCCAAGCTTTTCTACCAGATGGGAGGGGCTAAAAAATCAGATAGACTGAGCAAAGGACCAAAAATTGGTGTATCCTGACTGTCTGTTTGACTCAAACCTGTCTAGCTGAAATGTTAGCAATCTTTTAAGCTAATCTAACACAGTAGCAGCCAATCTGATCGATTAGAGTTGACCAAGTAGTCTTTTGTTCAAACTTTAAGAACTTAAAAACATATTATTGAGAAAATTACTTCAGAAAAATGCTACGATATCTCTTATTCGACTCCCATTAGGAGACGTGGTTAAAAACCAATCTATAAGGGCCAGGAAAACACATAACTTACTTGGACCCAATTTCACGAAAGTGAAACCATAACTCCAAAATGTTGGAGAAAGGAGTCCTAAAATCTATAGGACCTTTTTTGACAGAACTTCTTAAGAAATACAAAAAGAAAAAAATGAAAGGAAAAGAAAACCAGAGAAAAAGAAGTTCTAAGTTTTAACCCGTTAAACCCTTCATGGGCCGCGTTCCGGTGTGGCCGTTGTTATTGGGCCAGGCCTGTACCACTCTGCCTCGAGAATATTGGCTTTACCGGACGACAACTCTGTCAAATGTCGACGTTGTCATCTAGTGATCGTCCTTAACTGATTGAAGTGTCGAACAAGAAAATTTCGAGAACTATTTTTATGCCTTATTGAATCGAGTAAATTTTATAAGTCAAATTATGAGACACCAAACTGAATTTGTATACTTCTATTTTTAATATAAATGCCTTACCTTCCATGATAAAGTTTCTTTTTAGAGTTGCGGTTTTACATACCTAGAATTAATCCAAACTATTAAGTAAAGTACATGGAGAATAGATAAGTTAGACACAACATCATAGATCATAGATACGTTGTAAGATCTTATTTTGACATTGTTAGTTTTTTATGATATTAGTGGTACGAGCTGATAAGTTTTCTAAAAATATAAGTCTAACCGAAGTTATGTTAACATAATTAGCAATTGATAAACACACAGGTAATTCTCAAAAAAATATGAACTCATAACTACGTCGAGGACGTAATTGTGGTGAACGAGCACTCTTGTATTGCGCACGATAAAGTTGGGAGTAGCCAAATTCTTCCGTATCCTTTCACTCTCTCTCTTCTTGCAGTGGGGCCGTCGTCGAATTTGGTCATCTATTACCCTAAAAAAAAAAAAATTGGTCTTCTATCCAATTTTTAGTTCCTCGAGAAAAGGTCACCCTCTTATATTTATAAAAAAAAATTATTATTTTTGAATTAAAACAATGTCATTGCTAAAACTTATATTTATGAAAATTCAAAATTTCTTTAGTTAAATTTCTACTGAAAACAATAAAAGTTAAATTTACTTACTTTCATCATTTTTTTTAAAAATTCAAACTCTAAACAAGATTACTCTAAAATAATATTTCTTGAACCCATGGAGAAGCCATGAAAGAGCGAAATAATATGATTGAGCCAACCCTCTCAGGCCCATGTGGAATCTAATCCGGAACCCTACCGAATTTGTCCAATTCTATGTTAACATGGCACATCAAACTTGAAAGCCAGTCATCCAAAATTTGAAATAACAACGTGAAGCACGACCATATGTATATCGTGTTTTGGAAAAAGGTTTTCATCAAGTCAACTTAAAGTTGGTTGATCCTAAGAAACTATATATATATATATATGCCTGTTAACTAATTCAAGAGACATCATATTTGAATTCAAGACATCTAATTTAAATTCAAATATGACTCAGTTTTGAATTAACCTCAAGGAAGTTAGTTTTAGGGCTACCGAGCAAACATGACCTATATCAACGAATCAACTTCTGAACTTTCGACTTCCTTTATACTTCTCTCACCACCAACATGCAGAAAATAGCATCTTTCTGAGAAGAACACGATGAAATAAGTTATGAGGATTATATCATTGTGCTCGAAAATTTAAGTTAGTTGATATTGATTTTTTCAATAATCCTGTCACCCCAAGTCGAGCAAAGGGGCATCTCAAGTGTCCAGAGCTTCCTATAAAAGTCAAAACGGGCATTCAAACATGCTGCAGATACGTCGCGACAGCTACTACTGTACCTACAATCCTTGAGCTTATGCCCTCGAGGCTGTCGCTTTCAGGGCAGGGTCTGAAGGTGCCTTGATGTTGTTGGAGGTCTTGTGAAAAACCGTACGCTATCGGCAGATATCAATGAGTTTAGACAGCCACTGGTGCATCTTCTTTCTGTTCAACAGCAGCAGGCGCTGCTGGTTGATCCTTTAAGGCAGGTGGCGCTGCTGGTCTCCAACTTGTGCTGCTGCCCTCATCCATGAGGGCAATGCCCTTTGTCACTAGCTCAGCCCTTACCTGATCACTCTTTGCGAAATCCTTATTTTTCCTCGCAACTACTCTCTCTTCAATAAGTCTCAAGACGTCATCTTCAGTAAGTCCAGCTCTAATTAATGCCTTCTCTTTCAACTGCTGTAAAACCTGCTAGTGGGAAAATGATTTTCTTTTCACACTCGCAAAAAACTTGGTCAACATTCATACTACTAGAAGAACTACTAGTAGACCATACCTCATCATAAGTGCAATCAGCTAGCAACCCCAGGGTGCTCATGACCAACTTAACTTCTTCCTCCAATTCTGCAAGAGCCAGGAGCAATAATGATTGCTGTTGCTTCTGCATCTTTTTCTGTAAATTACCAAAACAAGAAACACCATATACTGGTGAAGTTTCCATATGTGCTGCTCCTATATAAGCGTCCACTGAAAAGAGTTCCTGTACCTTTATTGCAACCCACGCGCTGTTTATGAACTTCAAAGTTTCTTTGAAAGCGCCAGTCAGCAGCTGTGGTGTGTCCAAATCATCTGACATCTTATTCTCAAACTCTTCATGTAGTGTAGTGATGCGTTTTCTGGCATCAGCAGCAACTCCGAGAATCTTTCCGCTAGGTGCCTTGACATCCTTCAGGGCATCCTTTAGTTGCAAAATGGTATCCTGAGAATCTAGTAATGTCTGCAGCAAACAATAGTAATAGTAGGTCAAGTTTGCAATCTAGTAGACTTCATTTTAAAGATCCACACACAGACAAGAAATATTTCCGGTACAGGATCACAGCTACTAGCTCCAAACCTGGTAAATATAGAAAACTTCTGCTGATGCATCGTCCAGCTGACTAACAGAATAGTTTAGTGATGAGCGATAATGTCCACTTATCAAGAAGTATCTAAGTGCAAGTGGGTGATAATGTTGAGTAATCTGCAAAGACAATACATGATACATCAGGCATATCATCTAAAACATTCATTAGTAATAAGTAACTATATTATGTATACATGAGGATATCATTAGCTATGTACCATGCGGATTGTGAAAAAGTTACCCAATGACTTAGACATCTTCTCATTTTTATTAGTGACATGCCCATTGTGCATCCAATAGCTTATGCAGCTCTCTGGGCAAGCAGCATAACTCTGGGCAATTTCATTCTCGTGATGTGGAAATATCAAATCAAGTCCACCACCATGAATATCAAACTTGTTTGTCAAATACTCCTCACTCATGGCACTGCATTCTATGTGCCACCCTGGTCTACCGGGGCCCCAGGGGCTATCCCAGCTAGGCTCACCAGCTTTTGCGGCCTGCAACATCGTCCAAAGATCAGAATTTAGAAGCCAACAAACTAGATGTGAGCAAACATAGAACAAGAAAATAAATTCTAGGTTGAACCTTCCATAGTGCAAAGTCTGCAGGGTGGCGTTTTTTCGGGTCGACAACAACCCGCCCACCAGCTTTCATGTTCTCCAGCTTCTGCCCAGACAACTGCCCATAGTTTGGAAGTTTCTCAACGGCAAAGAATACATCGCCTTCAGCTTCGTACGCAAAGCCATTGTCAATTATCTGCAACCCGACAAGGCCATCAGATTCAGACTAAAAACACGAACATTACTATGGACGATATCCAATGATGGCCATGCAGGTCCAACATACAAATCCGCATAACACAACATCCATCTCTGTTTGGCCTTAAGTTTCCAATAAACAATAATCAATATAATTTAAAGGTTTTAAAAACTAGAATCTAGTCAACCCGAGCCAGACAAAGTCAGTGAGTAACTGAGCTATTAAATTCGAAGAAGAAATTTTACTTTGAATTTAAAAAAAGAAGAAGAACCTTTGTGATCAACTTCTTGATCTGTTCCATGTGCTCGGTCACCCGAGGCTCCACAGTAGGCCTCAGGCATTGCAGATTGTCCATGTCAACAAGGTACTCGTCACAGTATCTCCTACTCAAAGATGCCGGATCTTCCCCAATTTCATTCGCCCGCCTTATGATCTGCACGAGCCGGAATTAAAGCATCAGTCGCCAAGCAAAACCGAAATTAAAACGAA
This sequence comes from Hypericum perforatum, assembly GCA_012979155.1. Lineage (NCBI taxonomy): Eukaryota > Viridiplantae > Streptophyta > Magnoliopsida > Malpighiales > Hypericaceae > Hypericum > Hypericum perforatum. The sequence goes on along the minus strand of SOPF01027069.1, from coordinate 6,734 downwards.
TCAAACCAAATAGACAGACTAAATCAGTAAAAAACCCCTAACCTTGTCGTCGACGTCGGTAAAATTGCGGACGTAGGTGACGTCATACTCCAAGTACTTCAAGTACCTGAAAATGCAAAACGCAATTCATCGTCCATCATCTTCAAAGATCGATTCAACGCTAAATAAAAAGCGGTCCGAGAGAGAGAGAGAGAGGGAGACCGGAAGAGGATGTCGAAGGAGACGGCGGCGCGGGCGTGGCCGAGGTGGCTGAGGTCGTAGGCGGTTATACCGCAGACGTAGATTCCGACCTTACCGGGCTCCCTTGGGACGAAAGTCTCCGCCTTCCTCGTCATCGAATTGTAGAGCTTCAGCTCTCTCTTCTCCGCCATCCCTTTCTCCTCTCTTCTCTTTTTCGTTTCTAGGGTTTGGGATTGGGGATTTACGTTTGCTCTTACTTTGGGAAAGGGAAGAAAGGGTCCTCGCTAATTGCTGCTCTGCGTGAAATTGAGATTTTACTTTTTGGGAAACGACCAATTTTTTGGCTCCGCTGTCAAATGTCGTCTATGTAAAGGGAGGTCTTGGCTGACGAATTAGTGGATGATGGATTATGATTTGTGATGGTACAACGTTACTCGAATAAGCAATTAGCTGGTTCTTCCCGAAATATGTGATATTTTCTTCCGTTAATTATTATCAATACATTATTTTCGCTACATTCTCAATTAATTTATTAATTCATCTCTTGTTTGTTCTTTTGAACATCTAAATAAGAGATTTGTATTTGCTTAAAACATATTGATTACGAAGCAAAGTTTTACATGAAAAAATATCATTCAAAATTCAAAGAATGATATCTAAATAAGATCCTACCTGCAGTACTCAAAATTAGTTATGAGAAATTCATTGTATCCCATAAATTAATTGAAATAATAACCACTTAATTTAGTTTAGATCTAAGTGATGATATAATTGATATAATTTAGCAAGGGAGCTCAAGTTGGAACCTACATGTCCGGATACTGATAGCAAGTGGTGTAAAAGAACTTTTTTCATTGTAATTTTTCAAGTATTTGACTGATTTATCTAGAGACTAACATGCATCCAAGACTCCAAAGCATTTCTTATTGGGAAAATTAGGCTAAAGTCCCTCTCATTTGGTCATTCAACCTTTTTAATCCTTGCTGTTCTAAAACTACTCATTCAATACCTACTATTCAAAAAAACACAGACGAATAGTCCTTCAAAGTCAAACTTCATTTTTTTAGTGACCATTATACCCTTCGTTTAACCAGACCTAAACCCAAAATCAAATAAACCAAACCTCTTGAACCCAACCGATCTGAAAACTAAATAAACACCCAAACCCATCTGATCCGATCCCAACCTCTCCAACCCAAAACCGGAAAAAGGTTCCCCCACCCCTCCCCCGACTCCAACTCCGACAACCTAACCTCTGCCGCCATTCACCATCCCATCGACCGCAGCTACCTCATCATCCCCGACCTCCAGCGCGATATCTAGGCCCATCTCCTCTCAACCCACCTCCACGTGTCCCCATCCTCCTCCACCCTCCTCTCAACCCACCTCAACGTATCCCCATACTCCTCTACCCTCCTCTCAACCCACCTCAACGTGTCCCCATCCTCCTCCACCCTCCTCCTCACTGAGCCCCTCTTCTCTATCCCCTCTGTCCAGCGCGCCACCAACGAGCTCGTCTTCGAGGACCTGGGGTTCGTTGCGTTCCACGTCTCGGACCCACCGCGGCTGGTCTATCTCTACGAGGAACCTTGGGCTGGTTCTCGAAGGGGAGGCCAAGGAAGCCGTTGAAGTGATCAAATGGTTTTTGTATCGCTTCCCGTCGTCTTCGTGGTGTCAGATCTGGAAGACACCACGTCCTTCGTCTCGACGCTGCACGTCACCAGTGACTTCCTCATCGCCGCTGCCAGCATGTCCAGGATTGCAGTTTGCCCTCGGCTGGACCCAGGCTCAGATAAGGGGTTAACGAAGGGCGTGGACATTTGGTTGGAGTAACAGCTCTCCTCTACCTCCGACAAGTCTTCTTCTTGTCCGGCATCGTTTCGGGCGGGGCTCCGGTTGAAAAATCCGACGAGGTTGCATGATGATTTGGTTTGGTATTTTGTTTAGGTTTGGTTTTAATTGATTCGATTTGTTTATTTGGTTTGAGTTAATTTTTCGATGAAGGGTATAATGGTCATGGAAAAAAATTGTGTTGACTTTTAGGGACTAATTGTCTGTGTTTTTTTGAATAGTAGGGATTGAATGAGTAGTTTTAGAACAACAAGGATTAAAAAGGTTAAATGACCAAAGGAGAGCCACTTTAGCCTAATTTTCCCTTTCTTATGTCAAGTGCTACTAACGGCAACATGTCAGAACAAGTTCTAGAGATGCGAAGCTTGGACCATATACTAACAACATCGTATCACTCAAAACTACACCAACGACAGGAAAACATTATCTGGTGTGAACCTCCACATCTCCAAAAACAGAGAACGCAACCAGACTTGTTATAGGAAGCAAAACCTGAAACTAGTTGAAAGTTCCATTAAATTCTTTCGTTTGGCGAATATCTTGAATATTGACATCTTAAACAAATGAAGACGAGCACCCGCGAACCCGGGTAACACAAATCGGCAAGCGCTTCTAACGACAAAAGTAAGAGCTCGAGTAGCTTTCTGCATAACTGAACCAAGAACCAACCGTTCAGCAGCTAAACAAAATGGAATGCACATTGTTATGTTCTTTCCTTGAGTGGATTGAAAACATCCATCTAGCCTCCCCACGGTACCAACTACCAATCAAACAGGAAGCTAAACTAAGTGCCTAAAACTCGAAAGCCAAAACTATTAATTCGTACTGAAACGACCACGCATCAGTCATCCCATTGTACCTAAAGCTCCCAGCTATCAGCAAACAAACCTTATCATTCCGAAAGTCGAGGCATACTCCCCTATCGGCGGTTAAGGGACAGTTGCAAAGAACAAAGATCCCAAACAATACCAGAAACAACATTGACTAAACACGGGGCAAATCCCTACTCGATACTCTGTTCTTGTGAAGTAAAACCTAGAGTTGACCAGAGAACAAAGAGCCGAGACAAAGTCAAAAAACGAAACCTAATTACGAGGAGGAGGGGGAATCGTCGAGGTGGCTTAGCTGCTGATGCTGCTCCTTGCTCTTCAACTCGGCCTCGTACCTTCTCAGCCTCTCCTTCACCTTCTCCTATTGCGTGCAATACACCATCCACAAAAAACCCTAATTAAAAACATTCCCAGAAGAAATTATCAAATATAAAAAGAAGAAACGAAAGGAGACCTTGTAGCTGAGTTCGAGGCGGTGCATGACGTAGAAGCCGAGGACTCCGCCGAGGATCGTCCCCGTTATGATCCTCGCGTATCCCCATCTTAGCGACGCCATTTCCTTCCCGTCTCCGGCCCGGTCCGGTCCCGTTTATAATTTGTTCGTAACCGACTCGTCTCGTCTCGAGTCCTTTTTCCCAAATTTTTTCCCCTCTTCTTTTCTTTTTCGCACGCAAATTTCGGCACTAGCTCTTGGGCCAGGCCCATAACATGGTCCGCATTTGATATTTCAATAAGATGGTGACAAAATTCAACATGTAATATTAAATACTACTATTAAGTCTTTAATAATTCAAAATGGTGATGGAAAAATAAATCTTAACTGAGCTTTAATATAGCTACAATATGAAGATTTCTTCAAATTAAGTTAAAGAGCATCCTTAGAACGATGATATTTAAATACTACCGGGACAATAGTATGCATCAAATTGAAACACTGAAGGACACGAAGGCCTCACATTGCTGGAAGGTAAAACTTTCATACGATATTGGCCTGACGATTTTGCGTTAACGATTGAAACTGTTTGTTTCCGATTCAGAGGGCAAGAAGGCCGTCGGAGACCATTTGGTCCAGTGGCATTGGGGTGGGGTGGGACGGGGTGGGGTGAAGTCCAGGTTCGATTCCTGACATAAGCATTTCTGATGTAATAAAATAAGATTTAGAATAGGATCTCAAAAAAAAAAAGAGGGCAAGAAGGCCGACGGCTATTGGAAGAAAGAAAGTTTGCTGATCTCCGAGAAATACAAGGGGAAAGACCATCCCAACTCAGTTATGCACCTTATGAATCTTGCAAGCTACAATACACAATGCCACAACTTTGCCGAGGCCGAGTGCTTGTTAAGTATATGTTTGGAGATCATGAAGACGAACAAAAAGCCAGACGACCAGTCCATCAGCTTCCCATTGCTGCATCTCGCATCGACTCTCTACCATCTGAGCAGGGATGAAGAAGCGGAGGAATTCGCCCTCGAGGCTCTACGCATTCGTGAGAAGGCTTTCGGGAAAGATTCAGTCCCTACTGGTGAGCTTCTCCAATTCCTTCTTAGGCAAAAATGCTGTCACAGTGTTTGTTCATCATAAGCTCACACAGAGAAGTGTTGATGCAGGTGAGGCATTGGACTGTTTAATATCCATTCAAGGCGGATTAGGGAAGGCCGATTCCGAAATTCTGGACATGCTTAAACGGGTTTTGAAGATTCAAGAGCGTGAATTCGGGTCCGAGAGCGAGGTCACAATGCTAACCCTGAAGAAGAAGAGTTAGTTCTATTTAGATAGTTTCGGAAGAAAGGATGAGAAATTTCCCATCCAAAGAAGACTGGCCCTGCTCAGAGACGAATATGTAGATATGCTCTGATTCATCCAAGTTTGTTCATCCAGTCTAGATGTTGAAGAACCATATTTTCAATTATCTGTCGATAACCGCCAATCCGACATCGAAAAACACTAAATGACTACAAACATTAAGCAGTTTCAACCTCTTGTATCCATCATTTTATGTACAGAAATGGGACTTGAAAGACCGACAGATAGAGGAGATACATTCTGTTTCAACCACACGATGTCATGTTTCTATGCCTGCAGTTTGGTACATTGTACAAGTTTGGTAATGGAATCTCTTCCTCCCGACTCCTAGTAGTGGGAGTGAAGAGTTTACAACAATTGATGATAATCCTTCCGCTTTTGCTTCTTTTGGTTGGGAAGAACCAAAAGGATTCACTCTATCATCCCTCGTCCTAGAAAGGAGGGGTACAACAAGCTATTTCTGTATGCATAGCCTACCTAATTGAGTATATACAAAAACTGTGCTCTAAAAGGTACAACATCACCTGCAACGTTTGGCCAAGTCGAAAAGAGGAAGAGTGCTTGAACAACAGAGGAGACCTCATTCATGAGTTTGTTGGTGGTTTCTTCTTCGACTTCAGCGTCTTGAGAGAACCGGATTGCTTTTGAGGGGGCTCCACAAGCAGCAGCCGTGACATCACATAGGTCAGGAGTTCCTCTCTGTGCGAGAATGTGAAGTCCAAGTGTGCATACTCAAACTCGCTGTACGCGACATCGACGCCAGCCTCCTTCATCAATTTATAGTGTTTCCTTACCATTGTTGGCCGGATTACGTTATCCTTATGCCCGGCAACCAGATCAACTGGAATGTCGATGAGACTGTAGTACTCTCCCAGGTCCAACGGTTCAGGAGACCCGTAAACATCCATGTTTTTAGATGCACTTCCGTAATCGTACATCCTAAACTTTTTTGCATGCTTCATCTGCGCAAGGTGGTGAGCCACATAAAAGGAAACTCCGGGCATATCATTCATGTTGTAGTGTGGTAATCCCAGCACCCCTACCCAGTTCGAGCTATCTCCACCGACGACGTAACTCATTAGCGTCTGAACCAACCCTCCAACCGCTGGGTAGTTATTGAAGTCCCTTGCCAATTTGTTTAGAAGCATGCGAAAGAATCTTGTCGGTATGTAGAACGCTGGAACAATAGTGCCCAGAATTGGAGCCACTAAAAGAAACAGATTCTCCGCGGCGGTGAAAGCGAGATTAGAATCATGATGGAAACCAGCCGGGGACAACAAAATCAATCTGGACAGCCTGTGAGGCTTCTCCTCGATTCGGCGTGTTATGACGTACATTATAATTGCCGCTCCTCCCAAGCTATGACAGATTGCACATAGTTTGTACGGCTGATCATCATTTGCTTCCTCCTCAATATCAGGATGCCTAATTTTCAATTCAGCAGTTTTAATCTCATGAATCTTTTCAATCATTGCAGGGATATCCTCCATCCCGTGCTCATTGATGGAATATCGCCAATACCTACATAACAGTGACTTTGTTTGTGATCATTGTCCAATTACTTATCAATAAAGTGAACCAACTTGCAGCCAAGATGAATAAATATAGAACCTTATAATACACTTACTTCCGAGACGATATGTTCTTATCAGTATGTTCTCGTGAGATCAGTCCTCGAAAATTCCCCAGAAAAACATCATACCCTGTAAGAGCAAGACCAAGGGAAGATCTCAAGAGAAAAATAATGACGGAAATCAATAAACACCACAAGATAAATCATAAATGTGACATACCTTGGTCATACGCAGCAAAAGCTGGAGATCCAACAACCCCATTAGACACCCAACTGCATATTAGATGAAATGGGAGTCAGTCCTATTTTGACTTAAGATTTAGGAGATCTAACACCGATAAAAGACCGCACATGTACAAGTACAACAAACACAATACGTTTTGTCATGCAATATAAAATCAAGAACCAGAATTTTTCATACAAATCAAATCTCATCAAGTGGTATCCGATAATCCAATAACTTGATGTTTACACCATTGTGAGTGCATGAAATTAATTG